>VZTF01007877.1:4161729-4239410 GCA_013397755.1 Cnemophilus loriae | reverse complement strand
AAGGAAGGAAGGAAGGAAGGAAGGAAGGAAGGAAGGAAGGAAGGAAGGAAGACATTAAAAAGAGGGAAAGATTGGACCAACTAAAACAACCTGAAAAATCCAACTGTTGGTGACCTAGATCTTAAGAAAAGGGCTGGCACTTGAGCATATGCTGAAGTTGGTCTGTGACCATGTATGATGGTCAAACTCTTTAAAAGCACTAATGATTTCTTGTGCCTCAGTTCCCAGTGACAGAAATGAGCCAGGCTTGCAGTGAACTGCATGCCCAGCATGCCCTGACACACCACAGGTAGTGCACGCTCAGCCATGCTCCTCCCTGGACAGCCTCAGTCCACCAACAGGCTGGATCTGCAGTAATGTCCTTCCTGCCCCTTTCCACACCAAACTGACCTCTGTCAGTTGGTCTTGACCTCTGTCCCTCTGAAACACTCTGGCTCTGTCTGTGGAGGGAGACAGGGTCCAGCTCACACCCACCCAGCCTGGTGGTTTCCCCCAAAAGCACCTCCCCCAGCCTCCCCCTTCAGCACTGAACCTCTCCCATCAGAAATTAGGGATTTGGGGTTTTGTTTAAAAATAAAGCCAGCAGCAGGTTCCTATGGCCCTGCTCCCCTCAGACGCCCTGTCTTGCCAGTTGCCCCGCAAGGTGGTCTGCAGGGCCAGCCTCCCCCTATCCCCCAGCCACCAACATCTCCCCACAGGGAAAATTAGCTATTTCCCTGCTGATGGCAGTGCCGCCCCCAGGTCACCAAAGGCCACATTAAATTATTACTAATTACAACAGGACCAGCAGTGGTGCCAGTGGGTCCCGGTGTAGGGGCAGCCACCCTCGTCGGCCGTAGGAGCTGCCCGGCTGCCCACCCCGAAGGGCTTCCTCGAGGCTTCACACCACACACCCCTACAGAAGTATGGTTCCCACACAAAATACAGCCACCTCTAGAGCAGCTGTCCTGCAGCTGCTGTCACCCAGAAATTTCCACAAAAAACTCTTTCCAGCAGCGCTTGCCTGGGGTATGGAGCCACGGCAGGGTGGTGCCTGCACCACCTTCCTTGCTTCAAGCCACACTCAGCAGGAAAGCTGAAATGTCGTGATCAGAGCTCACAGGACGGGGTGGTGGAGAATTTCATTCCCCCTCTCCGGAAAGCCCAGGCCAGCCGGTGAACATGAGCCAACGCCACTCAGCAAAAGCCACCACTGGCCCCCCGCCATCTACCCCTGATGAATGAGCTGCAACACACTCAAAAAGTGAGGAGGCCCAGCCAGACCCACTTCTCGCAAACCTTGGCAGAACTGAGGTAAAAACCTGTGAAATAGGTGTTTTATTTTTTTTCCTCCCTTCTGTTTTCACTTTTTGTCCATGTTTTGGGCTCCATGCCTCCATGCAGCATGCCTGAGCGGGTCGGGGCTGAGAGGACAGGGCTGTGGCAGAATTCTGAGCCTGGTGGGGTAGGAAGGAGGGCGGGCGTCAGTCTTGAAGCATTCAAACGAATGCTGCACTCCTGGAGTGATGTCAGGCCACCTTTTCTGCTCAAATTGTAGTAAAAATAAATACAGCTAGAATGTGTGGGCATGGTTTGGAAAAGGATAAAGGGGACATTTCAACATTGGTCTCACTGAAGTGGAAATGATTTCTGATAGCCAGCTGGAAGCTGGCACAGGCACTAGGCTGAAGTTGAGAGTTCATGCAGCTGGGGTTTCATAATACCAAATTGCTAGTCTTTCATTTATTACTTGAGTTGAATCCTAAAATCTTATTTATATGATTAGTCCCTCTGGGCTATATCCTTATTTCTCTTACACCAGACTGACTCAGAGGAGGGGGACATCTGTGAGGCAAAGCCTTCTCATTAAAAGGTCCCTCTAGAATGGAAAAATAAAAGCCAGCTATGGTAACGTCCTCCAGCCTGCGGCGAGGAGGCTCAGACCAACACAGAAATGAGCTACACGCCAGGCAGCTCTCTTCAGCAGAACTAGCACAGCCCTCCAGAGTCCTCCACGCCTTCTTTCTTCAGATGAAGGTTCAGCTCAAGTACCTGGTACTAATCATCCAGGCCATTAATTGTTTTTGATCCAATTTACATCAAAACCTGCTCCCCCCTCCACACTGAGCAACATGGCAGCCATTACTAGGGAAGTATCTGGTGCAGAGATGGCTGGCTCAATAGCGTGGCTCCTTCATTTCAACCCATAGCCAAGTGCCCAGGACACCGTGATGAACAGCTCAGTGTATCACATAGTGTGGATTCAGTCATTTCACTGCAGACAGGCCCAGCCCGGAGCAGTGGGGGCAGAAGATGTCGCATCATGCTTGGTGTGGAGGCCAGGGGCTGCTGGCAGAGCAGGTGCCCTTAGCAGTGCAGTATCACCCTCCTTAGGGATTTGAAGAAATGCTATACCAGGTGGGACACTAGAAATGGAGACCTCTCCGGCAGAATGATGGGCAAAGGGTAAGGAGGCACATCTTCTCTGACTGTTAGTCTGGCAGAGAGATGCCTGAGATCATGGAGGTCTGAGCTTGTCCATCCATGTGATGAAGCACAGGTTTATTATTTGTCATAGAATCAGGTTGGAAAAGACCTCTAGGATCATCAAGTCCAACCATTAACCCAGCACTGTCAAGTCTACCATTAAACCCTGTCTCCAAATGCCACATCAGCATGCCTTTTGAACACTTCCAGGAATGGTAACCACTTTTGTGGACAGCCTATTCCAATGCCTGTCCACTCTTTCAGTGAAGAAATGTTCCCTAATATCTAATTTAAACTTCCCCATGTGCACCTTGAGGCCATTTCCTCTCCCCCTGTCACTTGTTACATCGAAGAAGAGACTGACCTCCACCTTGTCACAACTTCCTTTCAGGTAGTTGTAGATAATAATGTCCACCCTGAGCCTCTTTTTCTCCAGGCCAAACAACCCCAGCTCCCTCAGCTTCTCCACATAAGACTTCTGCTCCAGACCCTTCACCAGCTTCTCTGGACACACTCCAGCACTTCAATGTCTTTCTTGAAGCAAGGGAACCAAAACCAAACACAGTATTTGAGGTGCAGCCTCAGCAGTGTCACCTCAGACCCACATACTGCCCAGGCAGCTGAGCCCAGTAGGCAGAATTGTTTGATAAGGGATCAGTGGAAAAGCAATTCCTTCGGGCTCGATTCTGGGCCTGGAGGGAGTCCAGCACAAATGTCCCTGCATGTGCTTCTCCTGCATATCTAATCCTGTGTCTGTCTATCTCCAGCACAGTTCAGGGCTCCTGGCACCTGGTGGAGTAGACTGCCATATTTTGATTTCTCAGTCTTCACCTCAATCAGCAGCCCCCTGCAACAATAGTTGTGGAATGAAAAGGCAGAGGGGAAAAGGCAGGAGAAAGAGGATGAAGCGGAAGGAAGTGGCCAAGCTCACCGGCACACAATATGGACTCAAATGAAGGCAGACTGGTTTCTGGACTGTGTTCATTCTGTATAAATAGCCCCAACAATTTACAGAGATGGGGAGAAGGCTCTGGAGGAAAAGCCTGCAGAATCAAGGCTGCAGTGCACTTAATCAGGGATGTGAGAGGCTGTAGGATCTGGGGCAGAAATTCCCCAGCAGAAACGTTATGCTGGGGGAATCACCAATTACTCTTGTTAGCACCTGCAAGCAGGCGTTTTAACAAAGCAGCATTCTCTCACTCTGTTGAAATGCACAGCATATCCCGCCAGGTTAATTAAATAGCAACCCCTCCCTTACAAATAAGGGCACTGCAGAGGGTGTGCTTGAGCTCAGCCCCTGCACACAAAGAGTGACCGTTCCCAGGTTGGATTCCAACAGGGAAATAAAGACTTCCAGCAACAGGGATCTGCTCTGCGCCTGATGCCACCTCTCAGCTCACTCAGCAAAGCAAGTCCTCCCACCCAGCCCCACCGAGACTGCATCTGCCTGCCCAGACTTCATGGGAGCAGGCGAGTTCTGCTGGCCTCAGCTTCCCAGGCACTGCCTAATTGCAGGGCAACACCTTGTGCCACGGAGCAGTTTTGTTTGTCAACCTGAAGGGGTTTGTGTCAGTTCTATAAAACACAGGCAAAGTGCGTCCAGCACAGCGTGGTATGGCACGCGGCGCAGTGATGTCGCCTGCACCTGGACACCTCTGGGACCCGTTACCCTTGCTGAGGGTGGGATAAAAAGTACTTTGTTTTGTGCCTGCATTTTTGAAAACTGAGAAGAGTGCTCAGGGATTTCTGAAGCTTGAGTCGATTAGCAGTTAATGATGTGTGTCCTGAGGAAAAAGTAAGATTAAATATTCTGCTTGTATTGAGCAGGGCATTTTAAACTTGAGATTTATAGCTATTTTGTTAGTATTTCATGAAGTGTTTAGGTCTGTTCAACTCTTGGTTACACAGCCGCTCAGTATTTTGAACACTCATTTTATGCAGGTATAACTTAAACAACCGATGCGGTATGAAAGTGTGTAAGTGCACGTGTTGCAACTGCACATAAACTCTCAGTGAATGCTATTGAAAAACAGACACACAGGAGTAACCTTCAGCAACCCACAGATCTGTGCTCGAGTGCTGCCGCCTCATCCCAGGGCCATCCCAGGCCCAGCAACAGCTGCCTTGAGCACCCTCCAGTCTGGGAAGAATGCTGCAGCGAAGCTTGTCCTCTCTGCTTGTTTCCTCAGCCCTCGCCACTCTCTCTTGACCTCTTTCAGCTGGAGTTGCCTTACACTCAGTTTTGAGCACAGTTCTGCCCTTTCCCATGTGTTGTATTTCTGAGTTATGTTACCCATTTGTGGCCTCTACCCTAACAGGTACATCCCAACTCAGTTGCCTGGGTGTCACCCCACAGCATTTCTGTCCTTGGCCCTTGGAACAAGATGAAGGTGTGCTTATAAAAAGGTACAAGATCAGCAGAGATGCAGCGCAGAGGCTTCAGGCCTCACTAACAAGTCTTGGAAGGGCACTTGGGTTGCTGAGCTGTCCAGATTCCTGTACACCATCCTTTCACTTCTCCTGTTACCCAGGCTAAGCAGATTCAGTGAGGCGTAGGCAGGTCAAGACACACTACATCCATAACTTCATTTTGCCTTGGAGATGTACTGCAAGATCAACACCTAACACGTCATGCTTAGCAAATGTTGGCAATACAGTGCATAGAATGAGGGCACTAACTTTATTCCCTTCACTTGGGGAAATTTCCCTCACACACTACCATGTGTGCAAAAGAGTAATTGTTTGCCAGCATATGAAGTGTAGCCAAACAGGCTAAGCGAAACCAAAGTTTCAGGTCCTACATGGCTATTAAGAGTTTCCAGTTAATTGAACACTCGAGTGACAAATGCACACAGCCACATTTGGACAGATAATCTGCTTAAAATCAACCCTTCTACCCCAGGGAAACCCTAGGGAAATAATTTATAGTGCAAGTGGTGGTGTATTTCACAATATGTAAAATTCATATCTCATGCTAAAAAAGGCTAAAACTAGAACTGGCTGAAAGAAATGAAGCAACGCATCTCTCAAAAGTTCTTAATTTGAATGTAAAAAGTCATAAGCCTGTAGTGCAGATGCACTGTTAAAACTTGTACTTGTGTGCTACACACACAGACAGAAAAAGCAGAGTAACTAATGTTGCTCAGCAGATATCCTGTGTTATTACTGTAATTTCCAGTACGGAGCTCATACAGATTTTGTTACCAGGATAGCTGTGAAAACCTTCCAACATTGTCTCCCCCCTCTCACCTTTTCCAAATGTGAAGCTGAATTTCTATCTTGCAAGAGGTACTATAGATCTGATTATAAACTGGCTCCTCAGCCTGACTGAGCCCACTCTGTGTGGCCAGGGGGATTAGCAGAAGTCAGCTTAAGTGATTTTTTTTTTAGAAGAAGAAACAGGATGCCTTGTATGTATGTAAGCCTTCCGAGGCAGCTTAGCAGAAGCTCAGCAGTGCTGCCGACAGGGATAATAGCACTGCTAATAGGTATGGCATGTATTCCAAATGCATTCAAAATACTCATGGCTTCATCACTGCTTTTCTTATTTTTCTGAGGGACAGACACCAATGAAAACCTGTAAAATAGTAGCTTATTTTCACTAACATCCTCTTGAAGGAAATGGGACTTAGTCTAGAGCTATCCGCTAATTTGGCAGAGAAAGGTTTTTTTAATGCATTGTAAAACAATCATTTGAATTGCGTTTTAGCATTGGTTTTCTGTAAAAGTCTAAAGGTCATGTTCCTGCTTTACTGTAGGGCTGTATCTGGTGTATATCCAGATTCACAAATAGCTAAAGAATAAAAATTCTTTCTTTGGCAGCTGGAACAAAGTGTCTTAAGCAAAATCATGTGTTTGAATCTACATCCAGACATGGGTCTTACTAGTTCAGGTCTGGAAATTTCTTCTACAGTCAGACGTACATTGCAAGCCATATATTTTAAACAGAGCACTGGGCTTAATTTGGATTGCTTTATCCATACAAAAAAAAAAGTTATACATATTCATAAAAATGATCCTTAGATCATTCCAACAATAAAGTTTGAATCTAGAAGAATAAACTTTCATGGCTAAATTGATTTGGCTTTTTAGGAGCCCCCTTCTTTAGGCAGACCTTTCAACCTCTAGAGCTGGGGATGGAACGCTTCTTCAAACAGCAAACTATGGTACATGTCAGAGCTTGAAAAGTGTTTTGAAAGCAAAAGAAAGTGAAATAAACTCAGATGTTATCACAACCTCTCGTCCTTTTGAATTTAAAAAAAAGTGGTTCCTGACTTACTACGGATTTCCTGTGAACATGTTTACTGAGTGAGGGGTTTACCCAGTATTTTGGTGGAATATCAAAATTGTGGGTTCTTCTACCTGATGACTCTTTGAGATGCACAAATTTCAGGGGTCATATGGTAAGACTTTTTTCTTTGATTGGATGAATAAAACATATTATATAAGTAAAAAACAAACACCACTAGTGAATGAGGTGCTTCTGGCACAAACACTTGGAAGAAAGACTACTCATTCATTCTTAAAATTCATGCCACTTTCCCACACCAGGGTTGTCACATACTTGGCAGTGATCCAAACAGCATAAACCATAATCTAGGAATAAAAGCAAATGAATGCAGGTCTTTTAGCTGCAAAAGAACAGATTCTGAAAAAAATAAAATTTCAGCCATTCCTATTAACAGTGTTTGCCATAAAACAAAACCTACTTACACAAATGGCTGCATGTTAGTTCCTCTGGGAATTTTTTTAACCCTTAACTCCTGCATTTTATCTTCTTTTGTGAGTTTGAGTCAGACCATCAGTGTTATTTTCATAGAACTGTTTGTGTTCTAATTAAGCAATAAAGAGCAGAGCCTGTCCTGGGGATTAGGAGTAACTTGGAGTGTTGACGCAAAGCTGAGAGCTATTAGTGACACCTGGCCATTAATTTCCCAGGAGATGCTAGTGCCAAACTCGTCAGGGCTCTTTCTAACAATCCTTGCTGGGTTTTTAATAGGGAAAAACATATTTTTGACTTTTGGAAAGTACCGGGGGGCAGGCAAAATTGCTACAGTTTACCATTGAGGAGATGACATGAATAGAGGGAATATGGATGACTACAGCAATATCTGTAGAAAAATATTTTCTTATTTGTTAACCCACACACATTCCCACAGAAGGTAGATATTCAAAAAAAATACAAATCGGGGAGAAGAGGTGGGAGATATTTTCAGAGCTACCAGCTTCCAGTACACCAAATTTCACTAGATGAACCAAGCTGACTTCCAAACACCACAACACTTGCTGTTTATCACTTTTAAAACCACTTGCATTGCTATTGCTTGATAACCATATAGAATAATGATATGAAAAGCTTATCCCATTAACATATTTATGCTTTACTTGGCAGAGAAGAAATGGTGGGTATACCCAACTAAGTATTTTTGCATTCCGTCTGGAAATACATTAGCCATTCCAATCCCTTCCCCCACCTCCTCTATGCTATTACAGCACCTTCATCAGAGACAGCCTTGCATCGCTTCTGGGAGAACACTTTCACTAAATTCTTACAGGATATTAATGGACGTTCCTGTATAGTATTGCCATATGAATGTTTCAATGACCTAGATAAATGTGCATAATTTCCTTTGTGTGTAATGGGCATGAGTGTTTAATTATGACAAGTTGTGACTTTTGTAGTTTATCTCCACCCCCCAGGGAGCCCTTGAAAATGAAATTTCCTATTCCCTGGCATGCAGCGAGTGCAATTTTACAATAACCCTGTACTAGGATATCATAATCCCTGTTGCTTCCTCCTTTTTTCCTCCACTTAGTGTATACAGAGGAGTCCAAACACTGAAACTGGAGTTATGTGAGATGGTGAGTTTTTACAGAAAGCAGAAGGTTACAAATTAAAAGAAAGATTTAATGGAAGATGGGCTGCAAGACAGCAATCAGGATGACTTTTTTTACAAGTCACTTAAATTACTGACCACACATTAATTCTGAGGTTAACTCCGCTGGTTAAACTAATCACTATTAATCAATGAAGCTGTTAATCAAATTGATGAGAGCACAGGACCGAGTAAATTGGACAGTCAGATAATCTCTTGGGCTGACCAATGATGCAAAAAAGTTGTGTCCCTCTCAGAAAAATTAGCAATGAACTAACTAGTTTGCATGCTGTTTGCAAATGATATCTACAACAACATCAAACCCTGCTATGCCTTATTTTTGGGGAGTTTTTTTAACCATCTCCTGCCCTTCTGCCATATGCATGCTTTTGCCCCACACTTGCACCCTCTCTCTCATATGTACATGTGCAAGTGAGGATGTAAAAGGCTTGCAATGGAGAGGTTTCAAGTGAAGGATTGATGGCCAGTGATTGTGAAGCCAAATCACTCGCTGTACTTGCTTTGCACTACATGATTTCCTGCTGTTGTTTCTAGTTACAGTAGATAATAAAAAATGTTACAAAACCCTCTTAACAAGAAAACAAAACACAGATGGCATGTTGAATGTAAAGCATCTGGGGATGGTAATCGACTCTGGCCTCAAAAGCTATTTTGTTCCATCCCAGTTTTCTTGAGAAAGTGGGAAAGGGACAGCAGGAAATGCTGCATGAGTTGCTGGAGTGAACTTTGCCAGCTACCAAAAAAGAAGTTTATGCTGGGAAGTAGCTGGGTCTGTTGAGGGGGAACACTAAGGGCCAATGCATAGTGTTATTATCCTCTTATCTCTTGAGGCCTTGGTTGGGGGAGCCATCTATACAGTATTCTTTGGTCAAACTGATAGCCAAGTATTTGAAGACCTGCACAGATACTTCTAAAAAGAAAGAAAATGTGGTTATTATTTGCAATATAAATTCTGAAAAGGAAACATTATTCAAGGCTTAAAGAGCAGATGATGCCTAACAGAAAACTTTTAAAAACATCCCACTGAGAAATACTTTTATCATGCATCATATTTTAAGTCTTTCTCCTCCTTTGTTCTTTGGTAATACAGATAGTGAACCAGATCTGGAAATCAACTGTATATGTTTGGCATAATTTCACTGCCCTCTTTGCTGTTTGTTTGCCTGCCTTTGCAGCCCAGTGCCACAGAGATCCACCGGGTTCAGTTTCAATGCAAAGGTCCCTGCAATGAATGCATTCATCTGTTCCCAGGGCCAGCCTTGCAGAGTGCTGCCTGCTGAGGGAATATTACCCATTTGCTTGTGAGAACATGAAAACAGATAATGACAGATAACAAAACAGTTATGTCCTAGTCCTTGCTGGCAAGCAAAAAGCAATGGAGCGTATCTTGGGGAAGATTCACGCCAGGATGCTTTGGTCTTATTCCCTGGTGTGAACTGATGCAGGCCGCGAGGGCTGCTGCAATTTATGCTGGCTGCTTGAGGCCTCCTTTTCCAGCAGACATGAATTTCACTGAGCAAGACAGCAACTTCCACATTTGCTGTGCTGTGTGTCTTCGGGCCTCCGGGGTCTGGATGGAAATGACTTACTGGTGATAGATGTCAACATCTGCATTTGGGCACATACTTAGGGGTATCTTTCTGTCTCTTTTCCTCCGTGGAGGCTGCCAGTATTGCCCTCAGGTGGTCCAGACTGCTCAGCAAAAGCAGTATGAAGCAGAGTGGACTGAAATTATCTCAGTTGGTCAGAGCATGGTGCAAATAACACCAAGGTCATGGGTTTGGTCCCCATTCACTTAGGAGCTGGACTTGATGATCCTTGTGGGTCCTTTCCAACTAGGAATATTCTGTAATTCTGTGAAGCTGGAGGAACAAACAAAAGGTTCAACATATTTCTTTGTTCCTACTGACAGAGGCCATTCCTTTCTCACCAGACACATCCTGGAAGCAATGTCATGTCTGTGAGTGGCTTGCCAGAGGACAACTTGTTGACAAACTGATTGAATGCAAGTCACAAGGGTGTCTTTGAAATGTCTTTGAAGCTGGCATGGATTTTGCCTTACCAGTTTGGGTATGGAAAATTCATGTCAGGTATATGGCAAAGAACTGGGCATAGCAGAAGACTGAGTGCCTTTCATATTTTGCTGAGGACAGATGACATTTCACTGGCTTCATGTGGCTGCAACAGCATCAGCTTAGAATCCACAGTTATTTTGACGATGTGGGTGTTAGTTTAATCACCTACCTTACTGTTCTGGTGTTACTCACTACTTCCCAGTGACTCCAAAATATCAGAGTTCAACACACATGTTCTGGCTATGTGGCATATTTTAGGCCCTGTTGTTTGAGCATTATATGTATTTTTTGAAAAGCAGAAGAGATCTGAATTTCAAAAACTCGCTGACATTCTGTTGCACTTGCCCGAAGGTGGCACTTACCAAATTTTTCAATGGTAATGGTATTTCTGACAGTCATAGTAGACTCCTATTCACCATGAGGCCAAGTAAAGGTCTTATCTGCCAGAGGGAACCTGTCAGGGGCTGCGTGGAAAGTCATTACAGCAGAGGTTGAGTACTGCAATGAAATCCACCAAGAGCCTGTGATTCGTCTTAATCATGTCCTATTTCACTGAAGTACCTAACCCAGATGGTCAAGTGGATTGGGACTCAGAAATTTTGCTCCTGTCAGTTTGCAGCAGGGCTTGCACCCACTTGCAGTTCTTTGAACCCTGTCCAGGATGCCACAGAAATTAACCACAGAAAAGGTGTTCGGAAGGGAAATGGCCTCAGCTACATTCAGCAAGGGCTATGACACACGCATCCAACACAATTTGTTAGTATCTCTCAGCTTCCCTGCTGAGACACGGGTCTGTTGTGAGGTGATGCTTCTGTATGAGCTGTGAAGGGTGTTGTGCTTTGTGATGATCAGTCTGTGCTGATAAGCTGTTGGAGCAGCTGTGGGAGAGTCCTACAGTGGTACTGCAGAGAGGCACAGATGCAAGCTTGTGGCAACAGGAACAAGGCTGGCTCCATTTGTCCACTGTGGACTGTGAATTTCCCCATGAGATGGCATGTGCCCCTCAGGGAGCACCACAAGAGCACTGATCCCCTGCACCCGAAAGGCTGATTGCAGCCTCCCAGGAGCACCAAATCATGTCAGGCCCTCTCTAATGCCCCAGCACTGCCCACAGGGTGACATTAGAAATGCCTTTTCATATTTCTTGTCAGACAAAACATTTGTGAGCCTGGAGTCATAGAAGGGAACCTGGAGTCATAGATGGAAGCCTGGAAATGGAGAATGTGAGCACATGGGGTCTTAAATGGCGTATGAGGCCAAGGTTTGGAGGTGGAGTGAGCACAGTTCAGTTGATGCTGAGCTAGGAAAGAGGAGAGAGAGGTTTTGGTCTTTCTTCAGTAAGGCAAACCTGGGTAAGAAATGGTCATCAGAGAGTCCAGAGCCTGTCCCTCAGGCACCAGCTGCGTACCTGTCAGGGCTTTCTTACAAGCAGTGGAGGCTCCCAGGTACCGCTGCAATGCACGGACCAGCCTTTCCTTGGACATGGGGTGAGTCCAGTCCTCTTGTGCCTTTGGTATAAAGTCTTTCTGTGTGCTTTCACATCAGCTTTGTGAGGCTGCACAGGCAGTGAGGTGTGTTAGACCCGCTGCATAGTGGTAGAAGGCCTTTAAAACATGGGGGTTCAAGGACCTGGATCTCTGGGCATAGCCCTCTTACACTCTATAGCACCAGTGCAGCAGGGCTCTGTCACCACAGAACATGGCCAAAATGTCTTTGTGGGGGTTAGCAGTGAAAGCAGGAGGTGCATTTGGCCTCAGGCACAGGGGCAGATGACTGCAGAGCTGTCACCTCATTCATACGGAGGACAAGGGTTTGAACCTGAGTCTCTGATATGCTGTTACCTCATCCTTACCCTTTAGATTCCTTTTCTTTATCTCCCCTGTCATTTTGGATCTGTTCTCTCTGCCACTGCTGCCTTGACTCTGAAAAACGTTTCAGACACAGCCTCACTGAAGCTGTATGTGCAGTTTGCCATGCTCTGGTTGTTCTGATCGAAAACGTGGAGGTTGTTGGAGAATTCAGAAACATTACAAGGGAGCATGGACTCGTGGCATTTGCTCATGAGGCCAGACAGTGGCTTGAAGCCTTACACCCATCCCCCAGAAGGCAGGTACTACTTTCTCCTCCTCCTCATCTGCTGCTCCAGTCTGCCAAGCACCTGGCCTATTCCTGGGAATTATCCAGTGCCATTAGACCTATTGCCAGCTCTGCTCTCCTATGTACAGATCTCATGGGTCCAGATCATAAAATTGTAGTACTTACATGAAAAATACAAAGGTTGGCATGACTACGAAGCACTACATTTAGTACCGTCGACCAGATATATATATTCATGTATATTTGTAAACAAAAACAGACCTAGAGTTTTGTGGTGTGTATTTTCAGCAGTCTGCACACAAAATCAGAGATGGTTAGTCTCTCAGCAGGTTAAGAATTAGGATTATTTGGGTACCTTAGTTGTTCCTTGATGCATATGCAGTTCAGTTTAATAGTAATTTTGATAGTTTTTTAAACCAGGGGTATTTTATGTTCTTTGACACAAATGCAGGGCTCATTCTTGACTTTGCTTTTAAAAGCTTCACATGTGGGGGTGAGTGTGTGTGTGTGTGTGGTTATATGTTTGATGAGGATAGCAGCACAGGCAAAGGAAGAAAATGATAGTGTGTGAACATGCATTACCTTCCCAGCAGGGAAGGGACTTGCCCCTGAGGGTCATGTCGACCTCAGGCATTTAGAGAGTGAGATACCTGGAAATTTCATGTTGAACAGCTACAGAGACCAGGAGGGATAACTGGAAGGGGCTGGATGCCCAGATGTGGGCTGGGAAGCAGACAGTTGAGGAGTAGCACCAGGCAGCCCTGTCTGCTGCAGAGGGAGGTGAAGCCGTGCCTGCACACCCCTCCTCTCCCATCTCAGAAGGCTGTGATTGCCTCTGTAAGGAGTTATCAGGCCAAACACTCTGAATATTTTGCTGGGGAATACATTTTACTTAATTGAGTGGAAAATAAAAATTACATGGACATAGAGGGTTTATAACAATGCAGAGATGGGGGAACGTGTGCTTCTTAAAAAATAAAGCCAGAAGTCCCATTGCTACGTGGAGTACTCAGGGTATAAAATATTTGCATGCATTGCAATGGCTGGAGCTTGACATGTCTGCATAACTTTGAAGATCTGTTTGATTCCCTTATAAAGAATTTAAGACCAATCTGGTTTGAAGCTAATTCCCTTTCCCTTAATTCCTGCTCAGCTAATAGGAAGCCAAAAACTAAAGACAGCACTACAGGTTCCATGGTAGATATACACCACATTTTCCCCAGAAATGACTGGACTAGGTTTCTGACATAGGAATAGCTGTATCTGGATAGCAAAGCTGTTGGGCCTATTTGACAGCAAGACTGTGCACTTCTTCACAGGATCATGGGACAGCCAAGGTTTCACAGCACCTCTGAGTTTGTCTAGCCTAACCCTCTTGTTCAATTGCCTCTGTAGATACTAAGTGCGTAATTCTCACCTTGCAGGGCTTTAAGCTCTAGCAATAAATGAGCTGAGAGAGAGAAAAGAAAGACACTCCCCACCAATTTGCAAAATACATTAATTTTTCTCTTTCTACCAGAAGGATGAGAAGCAGGCAGAGACGATTTCATAATCTGAAAAACTTATTATGTCCTATGGATTCATTTGAGGGTGAAATTCTAGCCATTCCTTAAAATACTGTAAGCCATACATATTCCTAGTGAAGTGTGTGCAGTGAATTGTATTCCATGGATGAAAGCAGGGCAGCGCCAACTCCGGACAGGGGGCAGTACTGTCCCTCTGCTCCAGAGCCTTTTATAAAGACATGGCCTCGTTTTTTCCGATTCTTTCCTGCATGATAATGCTCTACGTAAGCAGCTCCTTAAAGTGCTCCTACATCTATTCTCAAGTAATAACCATGCATTGTGTGTTGTCTGTCTGAGAGCTGGCATTAGAGAGAGACCACCCTGAGCATTCACGGTGTGGCTCTGCGAGGAGGCTGCATTAACATTGCCAGGGGGCTCTGAGGGCTTGAGTGCCCCTCTGCTGTGATCTTCAACTAAACACACTGGCGCTGCATTAGGAGGGCTCTGGATTTTTTACATTTCATCTGCTTTATCTGTTTGAACGCAGATATACCTTTCATCACATCCCCTTGCACTCAGACTGTCATGATCCATTTTCCACTGTGTGCATCCAGATGGCTTTTACAGGTTAGATTTCTCCTGCTGATTTTTTTTTCAGTACAAAGATGTCACTGTTTACTTTAGACACTAAGAGTGCTTAACTAGGATATTATTTTCTGCTGAAAGTTTTACTTTCCTAATCATGGCTGAGTGATTGGCCACACATCCTCGGCCACTGAATAGCGGCTCAGCAGCTTGGCAGTTGCCTCCTTCCCTCCAAAATATGCAGCCTACTGTGGCTGCTCGTGGTGACTTTAGTCCTCCTTCAGACCAGTCCTCTCGTCATCTGCACCATCGGAGCAGGAGAGGGACAACCTTTCTTGGCACACAGCTGGAGCTCCCAGAGCACATCCTCAGTATCACAGGGCCATCGATTACTACCAGGTCGTGTCTCCTGCTGGTGGCATGGGAAGCTTGGCAGCTCTGCCTCCCTGCCAGAAGGCCCATCAGCTGAAACCCAGCATGGAGAACAGTATGTCCAAGAACAAGGTGTTTTTGTTCTAGTTGTGTCCTCCATTAAGTAGTTAGTGAAATGTATGATACATTCAGCTTTTTTCATATTACACTCCATAATTGTATTAATAAAAGGCATTTACCCTCCATTATTTTCATTCTCCAGAGGATTACTGAAGACAGGATATAATTAATCCAGATGGTCATGTGAATCCAGGGAGGTTGTGTGCAACAGCCACTATCTTCACTAAAAGTAATTGCACACATTCACCACAGTCCAACCTCTATGGCATTTTAAGAGGAGCATGTCTCATTCATGAAAGGGAAGCATTGGTTATTATCAGTATTATCTGTAGCACTCTGGCTTAATTAAGAGTGTTAAAGAAAGATAAAAGGTAGGAGAGAAATACAGGAAGATGAAATGATTTGCCCAAGGTCACAGAATGGAGATTAGCACCTGGGTCTTCACTGTCCCTGGCTTGTGCCCAGTCCATTAGATCAGGCCTCCCAAATCACCCTTCTTGATAATCAAGTATTTTGAACATCCATGTAAACCTCTCAAAGAGAAAACCAAAAATGTCTCAGTGTAGTCTGATAAAATTTTAGCAATCCACAAGACATCAGTGGAATTCATTAATAAGAATATTTCTTGAGAAGCAATGTTAAAAAGGAAACACTCATGCTTTAAAGCAGTCAAGGCAATGAAACCTTGCTTCAATTTGGAACTCATATTTTTGTAAAACTAATCAATTAGATCACGCTCCTAATTTAGAGTACTTGTGCTTTCAGCTACATTTCTGAGTAGGGACAGCCTTTCTAGGATTCACAGCTTCTCAAATAAAAATAATTGGTTTCCAAGGAATGTAAAGTGCTAAGGAAGTAACCACTTACCAACCTATTCATCCGGGAGTAGTTCAAGGAGCAGCTTTACATATCTGGGCATCTGCAAGATTAAAAAAGATACGGTTCATTAGCAGACAACAAAGTTAACACTCAGGTTACAGCTGAAAGGACAATGCAAATTCCTTGAGTGTTTTAGTAAGAATGCCAGTATGAGCATCATTCCTTCTGAGCAGCTCTCCTTCAAACATGTCCCTTGGCTGTGTGCTCTGCTCAATCCCCCCTCCCGATTCTCCAGGAGGCCCCCATCCTCTGAAGCAGCCAGTCTCTGCCTTCTCTCCCCACCCTACCCTACCCCACAGGACATGCCAAGGGGCTGATGAAAAGACTAAAGCCTGTGCCTGTAGCCAGCTCCTGTGTCCTTCCAAAACAATATGGTGAAGGGAGAAATTGAGGGATGGAGGTCTGGTCCTGACAGCAACCTCAGTAATGTCTGAAAAATCAGTGCCATTCTCAAAGATCTTCAGGGAAATCCAGGTGGTAGTTTTCCAACATGTTGTTTTGTTGAAACAAAAGCTCTAGAGGTGAAACCTGCCACTTCTGAGGTGGAATTTCTGCCCAAACTGTGGAGGGGCTCCAGAACAGCCAAAGGCCTGTTCAGGGCAATGGCCTGGGAGACTGAGATAATTTCTAGCTGATATGATGGAGTGAGCTACAGAGTGTACCAAAGCTAGCCTAAAGGGGCTAATCCAGAGTACCTATGCAGACAGTGGGTGTGATTTGTTTGAAATTGTCACACAGGTCTAAGTGAGCGGGATAGTTAAGTTACCATTTGCAGTCACTCAGGGCTCGGTACAGTTGCCTAACCATGGGTGTCTAAAGAAGTTTCATCCACATGAAACTGGCAGATGTGGCAACACATCTGTGGGTGACCTGTGCTCTTCTGGGCCACCAGCTGGGGTCCTACTGTCCCTATGGCATCTCAGCTGATAACAAACAATGTTTAGATAAGAGCGGAGCTTCTTGCTGCCTTTTAGACACTTTGATGAGGATAAATTAGACTACGTCAGTCTGAAACGCCGCCGTGGGCACACCTTTCTCTCAAACACAAGCTTTGATGTGCCTACCTTGGCAAGCCCTGCCGCCCAGCAGGGCCAGCAGTTTGGGTGCAGCTTTCTATTGACACAGCTGTGAAACCCACCCTTTCTGGCAGTGAGGTAGGTTCTGTTGGGCAGGGGCTCTCCACAGCACAGCATAGATGCATCCTTTGTTTCAAGCCTCTTGTTTGAATCAAGTGAAGCAACGCCCTGAACTTTGGGCTCCCGTATCCCAGGCACCACCCACACTATCACGTCTTTGCTTCTGCAGGCTCTCTGGAGAGGCAAATCACCTCTGGCGCTCAGGAGGTATGATCCTAAACCCCACTGGCCGTTCTACAAAGAACAACTGTCTGGTGGCTCCAGTCCAAGGTGTTGTGTCCCATCTGAGTGGGATGGGTTGGTCTGCCTTGGGCCTATGGATTCAGTGGAAAGGATCCACTCAAATTTATCAGGCTGTGGGATCCCATCAGGTTTTTAATTGGAAATGCAAAAGAAAGCACAAAGAATAGGATTCACATTGCCAGTTTTTAGTGGGTATTTAGTGTAAGTGACTGCCAAGGGACTTTATACCATATGGGAAGGTAAATGCCTCCAGGGGTTAAATCATAATGTTTCTCTCTCCCTTATATTATTTTTTATGCTTATGGCTATCTACTTCAGGGGAGGGGAAGAAGGCAGGTGATGGGAAAGTTCATTTGAAATATACATCTCTTATCTAATGGGCTGGGTAGGCTAATTCCCTGCCCTGCTAGAGCAGCAAGCCCACAGCTCTTCCATCTAATGCCTCACCACCACAGTGCAAGCAAACTCTGCCCTTGAGCCTGCTGAAGCCAAGCTGCTTGACAACACTGAAAAACCCACAATTCACAATCCTTTATTTTGTATAATCAGGATTCAGTTCTTGCTTGAATTTAATAGAAAACAGATTTGAGTTCTATAAGACTGCAATACAAAGCTATACTTCAGTGCTTGCCTCTTGTTTTGAGTACTTGGTCAATGTTTTCTTCCTCAGAGAGTGGATTTTAAAATCCAAAACAAAGAAAACTTAATTTGAAATTTAATGGGTTAAGCTGAAAACTCTGGGGATTACACTGACCTGGAGAAGGTAGTAAAGGAATTACACTTTTCCTTAGACACTTGAGCTAAAGACTCGTTTTATCATTTCCGCCCCTCCCAAAAGATGTAAAACTGCTTCCTGATATTCATTATAGCTGCCATCTCAGATACACATACACCCAAATTTTGATATTCTTACAAGGTCCAAGGCTTCAAAACTCCACAGAAAGAAACATAGACAACCCAGCAGACTCTCCTCAGGAATCACTTTTTAAGCCCTATCTTTTGCAAAAATCCACCTGGGTCAAAACATTGTAAACCTCTAGAAATTACAGTAGGTACACAACATGCAAGTATTAATCTTGCCTAGGACTTCGCTTTTCCCAGATGTGCTTGTGTGATTCTTTGCCAAAGCATCATTGTATTCTCGTGCTTCTGGATTAAGTTCTTTTTCACTTTTTTATTTCCAGAATTAATTTCTTCAAGGCACTTGAAGTGGGCCTCGCAAGATTGTCAAACAAGTGTTTGTGTTATGCAGAGTTCTGTGGTATTATAAAGTACCTCCGGCATCTAGATACTAAGGAGTGAGCACCTTCAGCCACAAAGCAGGAACCAGGCTGGTCCTGCAAGGTGGGTGGTGAACAAAGGATTTATAAGGGAAACAGTAGAGATGCAGAGTGGGCAGCCAGACATGCACTGAACAGAGAGAAAAAAGATGGAGGTACATGTTTCTTCCAGCTAGCACACAGGGAAGACGTCTGACCTCACTATGCCTTGCCCAGTCCTGACCTTTCTGTTACCATGGAGTTAGGAGTGCGTGATGGACTGTCTCTGAAGGAAAACAACAGTCAGTCTCCCCTCCAAAACAGCCAAGAGCCTTAACGTGGCAGTGTCTATCCTGGGTGTAGCAAAACAGCATTAAGATCCTCCAGATTAAGAACCTTGCTGATTGAGAGCAAGGGCTTAACAAACCCAGCTCTTCATCATAATTCATGAGTGCCCTTAAGGCCAACACACATAGTTTTCCTTTGGAGCGCTTCATGATGCTAGAATAGAGGAAAACTAGGGGATTAATGGCAAGCCATCCTACCTCTCTTCAAAATGCACCACATGAAAGCCACCTGATGGCTTTCTTTGGCAGGGTGGCTGGCAAAGCAAATGCACAATAGCTGTAGTAGATGTCAAATTTACAGTTTTTCCTGTATTTCTCCATGCTACACTCACAAGAATACTAGGGAGACATGAGCTAAATGGTGCCCTTGAAAAGGAGATACATGTCTGGTTAACAAACTTACTTTAAATCGATAGATAGCTCTGAACAAAGACAATGAAAAATATCACACCTGAAGGAGAAACCTGCAGTTTCTATATCAAATGAAAACAAATTGAATTATTGATAAGTGATCCAAGCATTAGCAAGTGATGCTCCTTAGCTGCAACAATCCCTGTCCTGTGTCTTGTTAACACATGACAGAAGAGACCATTATAGCTTTCTACCTGACTGTGGCAAGACCTCAGCTGTTTCCAGGCCTGGGAGATTCAGGTAAAGAAAGATAGATACATTACAGAGAAAACAAAGAATGAAAAAGAAAGTTGTCAGGCATCTGGGAAATTCAGCATGGGTGGGTGGGTGGATAGATGGATGGATGAAAGGAAGGGATGGATGAAAGGGAAGGAAGGAAGGAAGGACTGAGTAATTTGTTTCCTGAAAATGAATACTGAAGAAAAGACAGGAATCTTGAATGTCTTAAAATGTGTATAAACTTGCTGTAAGTAGGATGTTGCTCATTTCTTCATCATGACCAAAGGCAAGACAAGAAATTATCAGCTTAAGTTGCAACATGAGAGATTTAGGTTAAATGTAATGATTGTTAAGAATTGGCAGGGGCTACTGAGACTGACTGTGGAGTGGTTTAGGGCTACACAAGACACATATCTCTCTAATCGATGTTCACTCCAGCCTGAGGACGGGAGGATGGATTAAAATTCGCTGACCTCCTGAGATTTAAGATAAGCTTACCTTCGTATGATTCTACAAAATGAAAAACACGCAGTTTGCAAAAGAGATGTGATCTCAAACCAGTATCTCTGAGGAATCCTGGTCTTCCACTGTTGCTGTTGGTTGGTAGTGTTTTAGACCACTTAGCTGCATCTGGAATTATTTACACAAGTTAAGCAGACATACAAAGCAGCACGTGATGGGGATTTTTTTCAGTGTAGTCTTTGTTTTAAGCCAATCAATTAATTTGGTATCTAATCTCTGTTCCCCTTCTTCCCTGGGATTAGTTTAAATATTTGAACATGTTAATAAAGAATTTTAAATAAAAGCTAGAACACATTTCATTGTAAATCTCTTTGTTTTGCAGAAACGTACTTTGACATTTTGTCAGTAATTAAACAGCTTTTCCCAGGTACTTTATCTAGTGCAGTATTAAAGGCGAGGTCTTGTTGAAATAAGAAAAATGTACACAAAAGTATGGAAACCCCCGTCTGCATTTCAGGATAGAGCTCCTTCCTCTGAATGGAACTTGGAATTTTATTTCAGAAAAATAATGCTGTTTTTTTCTTAAACAAAAAATTTGTTCTTTTTGTAGCACAGGGGATAGGTTTCTCAGGTTTGAGAACTCTGCAGGTCAGATAACGAAAAGTAATTAAGTCATAACCCATGGTTTGATAACCATAATCTGATAATCTCTAGGAAATGCAAAAATGCATTCAATATGTGTTCTCACATGGCTCTTTCTGGAGTGTTACTGATCCAGGTGCAGCATTTCTTCTTAAGAAAAAAAGAAAAAAATATCAACAATCCCTACAAGGTGCAGTGAGATACTATTGAAATTAAATTCACTGGAAAATATACAATGATCGGCTGATTGAATGCTTTCTACTGGATTTGAAGGCACTGCTTGCAAACCCAGCAGTATTTTCAGCAATTTCTGTTCCACCCTGTCTCATCGGTGCCCCTGTTCTGTAGGCACCAAGTGTGTGTCAGACCATTGTGATTACCTGCTTGGAGCTTAAGCTGTCAAGCACACGTGAGCATTTGAAGTTTGGATATTCCTTGCCCTTTCCTGCAGACAGGGCCCTTCATGTACAGTGCTCTGAGGTCCTTCTGTTTCTGGCTGTAGCAGCTCTGAGGGCCAGAAGGCAGTTTGAGCCAAAGGCAGTGAACTGTAGGTGCGCACGCCTTGGTATCTGCGTGGGCATGGGGCTTCTGCACTCCTCTTGCAGGTGAGAGGGATGCAGGGTGGGAGGGAGTTTGGTAAACAGGGCTGTCCCATGTCCCCTGAGATGCATGAGGTCTAGACCTCGCCTCCAGCTGCCACTCCAAAAAGTCACCCGTGGCCATGTCTCATATGTCAGCCTCATCTGAGCACTCTGGACATCCCAGGGAGTCCAAACTGGCACCAGGTATCCAAGTTTAAACTCTAGTGCATAATCTGGAGAGGAATTCATCTGAGCTGCCCATGCTGTCTCCTTTATGATGAGGCACATTGCTCCCCACCCCCACTGACTGGATCTTCACTAATGGAAATTTAGGCACCCAGCTCTGATGTGGAGACCTATCATCAGAGACCTTAACCTGGACCCAATCCCTGCTGTGCCTTTGAGATTTCCCTGTTACTGTGTGAGCACTCAAAGATAATTGCTATGGTTTCTGAAATTACCCCAGCAACCCTCTTCTGTACCTCTGTCAGACCCTGCCTGTTCTGCTGACTGGAGGACATCTAAGTGATCTAAATGTTCTTCAGCATTGGGATTATCTTCAATAAAGGCAGAAATTGGATCGCTGATTGTCTTCCAAAGAAACAGGAGCCTGGTTATGACTGGCACACAAATAACAAAAGGAAGCCTTTTGAAATGAAAATTAAAGCCGAGACAGTTACATATCCGCAGCCTTTTTTTTTTTTTTTTTAATTAATAGTAGCTAAGTTTCCAGGATGTCTTTCTACGCTCCTCCAGCCATTTGTTTTTGCTTCCTAAAAAGCTCTGTGTTGTTTCTCTCCATTATTTAGCAGTTGCTGTTTTCCAGAACAGAATGGCTGTGCTTCAGGTTTTGGCAGGAACAATCCCTTTTTCTATGCTTCATGCTGTTTGTGAAATGCTTTGGGAAACTTTCCACTGAAAAGCATTGTGAAAACGCAAGCTTATTATTACTGCAGTGGGGAATAACAGGTTCGGCTGTCGACTCACTCTGTGAGCAGGTGCCAAAATCCTGCTGGGAAATACTGATGGATTTTGCTGATTCACTGCTGCAGATGGGATGTGTTAGCTGGGCTCTGTGTACCGGGGGGCTGCTGGGACCTGCCTCAGCTCTGCTCAGGGGTATGGAAGTGGGAAAGTGAGCAAGTCTAAGATTTATACTACAGTAGTGCATAAAGCACGGGTTTTCAGAGCCCAGCCCTCAGAAAAGTGGATGGGTTTTGGCCTTCCTTCGTGCCTTGGGGCTCTGTTTCGAAGCAAGCTGAGAGAGCCATCTGCTTGCTGACTGCTACAGAGCCGAGCAGTGCTTGTCTCTCCTCCACCTCCCTGTAATTGTTTGCAGCATGCTGGGCTTATCCCACCTCTCTGCGTGGACACAGGGCCGAAGTTTAATAGATCTGCAGGTGCTGCACTTTGCAAGGTCTGAGTGCCTCACTGCCCAGCATCCTTGGCACAGGGTTCTGGGCTGTCTTGAGAGGGCAGAGGATGCTGCAGAGGGAGGAAGGCTGAGATGACTGGAGTCTTGAACATGGCAGAATCCTACAAGCTAATGTGACCTCTGCACAGCAAATGTGGGGAAGCAAGAGTGGCTTTGGTATATAGCGAGTGGCACATTTGAACTGAGCGCCACTGGCAGTGCCCAGTGCCAGGCTCTCGCCCTCTGTGAAGTCAGGACCCATGGAAAGTGTTGGCAGAGCTGGGTGTTTGCTCCTAGATCTTGCTGGACACCATCCCACCCGCTTCTGTTGGACTGGATGGGACATGGTCAGCTCTGGAAGTGTGAGCCACAGGCAAAAGCAGCAGTGAACTGGTGTACCCTGCTCTTTAGGCAGCCCACACTGGTAATTCCCAGGGACTGAGTGTAAGGAAGGGAGGACACTATAAATACATGCAGGGATGTCATATCCCTGATTCCTGGATAGGTGTAGAAAATGAGATTTGATATAGAAATGTGGCTTCCATTGTATCCTGGGCCACACATAGCACTACAGTCTCAGGTGGGGTGTTGTGCAGGGCTGAACATCTGTGCTACCACTCCTCTTATTTAAATAACTCCTGTAATGGATGGAAACAGTGAACACTTGGGAGGGAGAGGCTGGTCAGCCTTGCCAGTGAAGCTGCAGCTTTCTGTAGGAGATGTGCACGAGTTGAGAGCTCTGTGGGTATCTGAGGTGCTCTTGCTGCTGCTGGGTGCTGCTGGCTCCTGCATCCTGGGGCTGGCACTGCCATGGATAGTGTCCAACACCACAGGACACACCAGCACATGTACACTTGCTTGGTGTGACTGACCCCAGAAAGTGCCTGTGTGCCCAGGGCAGCTGTGTCACCTTCTCTGCCCTTTTTTGCCTTGAGCATGGTCACTTCTGTCACGCAGTGCATCCCTGGAGCCGCAACAGGCCTCACTCCTGTCCCTCTGGCAGGCTGAGCCAGAGGGCACTGGGGCCTGTGGCTGGGGGCAGCTGAACTAAGGTGCTCAGAGAACAGGGATAGCTGTGCTGGGGAGCAGCAGCAGGGACCCGCCTGGGTGGTCTTGACTGGTTCTGCTTTTGCTTTTTTTCTTTCTTTCATAAGATTTTCTTTCTTTCATCACTGATCCCTCCTTGTCTCCCATGAACAGTCCTGCAACCCTGACCATGGAGCACATGGCTGTCATGGCTGTCATGGCATGTGCTATGCTTCCTGGGCACTGTGCAGCTCCCCGTGTTTGACTGGGCCACTGAGGGAGGCTTTGGGCTTGGAAAATGCCCTGGAAAGTGGCAGGCACCTCTGCTATGGATGTATAGCTCAGACCCAACAGCAATGCTTAGCAAAAGCACCTGGTACCCTGTGGAAAGGGCTCAGATGACAATTAAGTAGCAGATCTGGAAATGTCAATGTGTCCCCAGAGTGCTGTGAAACGCTGTCAGCATCCTTCCTAAGGTGCAAGGAAGAGAACTGATGATGTTTCTTCCTCCTGTATTGTTGAACTGCTAGTGGGACTGGTGGTTTGCCCCTAGGTCATGTTGCTTCTTCTATTGTTCTCCCAAATGGACATCCAGGGGACCTGGACAGCCTGAGTACTCCCTGCTGGCACCCAAATTGTCCCAGGAGTGCAGTGCTCTGCCTCTGGCTCCTGTGGCAGCCAGCCTTCACTTGCCCATGCCCCTCCTTGCATGGGGAGTGAGTTGTAAGGGCTGCCTCAGGAGAGTGGATAAGCCTCAGAAAAGCTTCATGCAGCCTTGCTGCTGAACAGGTTTGCGGATAGCAGGGACAGCAGCAGGAGAGGGTGCCAGGCAAATAAGAATCAACAGCCATGCAGATGAGTGCTGTGTCAACACAGGAACTGCATCCTCACTTATTAGTGTCAACACAGGAACTGCATCCTCACTTATTAGTCAGCATTGCTGAATGTACTTTAAAAAGAATTTAAAAGGGAGGAGGAAAACTGCAGAAATCAGTTTAAAGGATCTCCCTTAGTGTGATATTTCTGGACTTAAGGTACTCTTTCCAAAGAAGGCTGTGACAGTATTAAAAAAAAACCACCTTTGATTTTAGCAGTAAGATTGTTACCTTTGTCTCTTAATTCATTCTGAGACAGAATCTGCATTACTAACATTAATGTAATCAAACAGAAATAGACCTAGAAAAGGTAATAAGCATTCATTGGCAAGAGAAAATCCTACAAAAATGGGGTTTCCTTACATTAGTTAATTTTGTCACCTTTCAAAGGAAAAACTGTAATGCAGAAACATCCAGTATTGCCACCAAAGTGTCATGTACATGTCTCAGCTGTGCCCTCCCTCTTCAAGTCTCCTTTGCCTGGCAGTTCACTCTCCCTTGACTCTCCTTCACATTTCTTCACATGGATGGAGGAGCCAGCAACATTTTCTCATCCTTGAGTATTCCACTTTTAGCAGCCATTTCCTCGTTTTTCTTCATAAGGAAGCACTTTTCTTGCTCTGTACTTCCATTAAGAAAATGTACAAACCTAATAGTTACTAAAAGAACGTGACTAAAGCTATCCTAATGTTTTTATGGACTCATTAAAGGTCTTATTAATATTTCTCCATATTGGAAAAAATCTAATTTTTTACTTGTGACATAATCGGGAGCTGTACCTGAGTTTTCAGGGGTGAAGCATTTGCACGTTAACCTTTCCTTCTGCTGTGAAGAATCATTCTTATGAACTTGCTGAACTACAAATCAACTCAGGGCTTTTAAAGGAGGCTTCTCTTCTCCCAGTGTCTCTTGAACCCTCTCTTCATGCTTTGAACTGTTTTTCTGCATAGGTGAGCTGGAACCAAGGGGCCTTCTGGAAATGTGCCAGGCTAACGGCACCTTAGTCCTTCCATCTCTGGGCTTCCTGTATCCTGGGGCTCTCCCATGCCATGATGGGAATTTGCTGTCGGGGCCACAGCTCTGCTCCCTGGGGGTCTTTGTGGCTGATCTCCAGCTGCTGCTCCTTATTTGCTTGCTGCTCTTTGCTTCCTGCTTGCTTCAGGTACTGATCTCCTCTCTGGTGACCAGTGACAGGACCCGAGGGAAGGGCCTGAAGCTGCGTCAGGGGAGGTTTAGGTTGGATATCAGGAAAAGGTTCTTCACCCAGAGGGTGGCTGGGCACTGTAACAGGCTCCCCAGGGAAGTGGTCACAGCACCAAGCCTGACAGAGTTCAAGAAGCTTTTGGGCAATGCTCTTCGGCACATGGTGTGACTCCTGTGGGATGAGCTATGCAGGGCCACGTGATCCTTGTGAGTCCCAACTCAGGATATTGTATAATCCTGTGCTCTTGGTGACAAGAGCTAGAAAGGAGCCCTGGGATTAATTTGGATTCTGGAGTAGCACCAAGGCACCCACATTTCAGCCCAGCACCCAGCGTGCATCGGTGGGAGAGCTGGAGGGAAGAGGCTGTAAGCTCTACTGCTGGGATGGGGCTGGAGATGATCCCCACAGCCTATCCCACATCTCAGCATTGGGAAGGGAGGTGAGTACCCACCCAGGGGTGATAAGTAAACTTCTAATTGATTTGGTGACAACAGCTAGAGGCTAAAGGAAAGCAATAAAACTACAAGAGCATAAAAGCAAGGATATAGTGAGTGATTTATGGCACGCTGGATCTGGTCCTCACTTACTGGGGCTCCAGCATAAAGCGGGTGGTATTAATGTGTGAATGTTAACCGTGGTGTTGCACAGAGTGCCCCACCACTCCTGACAGCTGCGAGTGAGTTATTTCAGAAACGCATGGCATGTCTCTCCCATCGTGATGCATCTCTTAACAATGATACTTCATAAATCCCCGGTTTATAAATTCACTGCCAATGGAGGAAAAAAGTGTCAGTCTGTAATCTGTTGTCATGGAAATAGGAAGTTCGATGTGCAGAGATGCATAACTGGGATGGGAAAATACAAGTGGGCCCATCTTGATTTTTGCCTCTTGAATTCCTCTGCTCTGGAAATAGAGGTAGAGGTTACATCAAAGCCTCAGGGAGTTGCATTTACTTTCTGGACAGATGCATTTAGCTAGCCAAGAAAACTCCAGCCAACTTAATCCTGGTGAATTTGCTGTAGTGCAGCACTGCATTTTCTCTTGGATGCTGCTTCTCACCTGCCTTGTGCTTTCTGCCTGGGAACAAAATATCTTCTATAAAAGAATCCCACACAAGATGAAAAGTGAGACAAGGACAAGCAAAGATAAAATGAAAAATAAATGTTAGAGGAGGTGAGTACAGAGAGCCATTATTCCATTTACACTATTATGGAGGTTTTAATTTCCTGAAAACATTTTATATGCCAGGCAGGGACATGAGTGACTGGCAATCACATTATCAGGCCTCTTATCAACCTTGATTTTGTTCAGCCTTACCTGAATGGATTATTTTTTCAATAGTTCAGTAACTAAATTAAAAAAGAAAAAAAACCCACACTTTGTTTCAGGATAACATATGATTGTTTTTTCATTATTTCTCAATTCAGGTGAATTTTAGAATAAAAACATCCTCTCAAAATAATGCATTGAAACAATTTATTCTGAAGCTGTCAAAGCAAAATATCAAGGAAGTATCAAAAATGTCTCACTCCTACATTTTCCCCCATTTATCCACAAAATCTAACACCAGTCAGTGCATAGTTCTCACTGGAAAGTGAATTTTTCATTTGTTCTACTTACTATTCATCAAAACAAATCCTGTCTCCCTCTATTGTAGTTATTTAATACTCGCTGAGCTGCCATTCTGCCGCTGCAGTGATAAATCCTTCATCCCCTTTTATGGTGGCTCCGTAGGGGCTAGCAAGATGCAAAAACATTTTTTTTTTTTTTGAGAAGCACTATGAGGTCAGTTTCTTGAGGGGTGCCAGGACACGGAGGCTGAGGTCACATAGGTGATGTTCACCTGGGAGTGCTGGTCAGTAGCAGCGTGTCACAGTGTCACAGAGGGGACAGCACCATTGCCTGCCTGCCTCTCCTGGCAGTCTCTAATACCAGAGCTGGAGGACAGGATTTATGGCTCTGCAGAGGATTTTGCAGTGTGGAACATGGGCTGGGGATGTCCCAGGCACTCTTCTGACTGAGGCATTGTCCCTTAGCCTACCAATGACAGCAGGGACCCAGGAACATATTCCTGACGATTTCAAGTTGAATCTCAACCCTGGACTTGTGAAAAGGTGAGCTCTCAGTTAGCCACACAGCATGGGCTGGGTTTCATCCTTATTAGGGGGATGAGAAAGCAGTAGGACCACCAGTCCCAAACGTGGCACCAAAGCTAAGTGGTCCTGCTAGAACTGACCATCTGGGAAGGGGGCAGTGAGACCCACATGCCTTCCGCTCCCCTGATTGCCCATCTTTCCAGGAATGTTTGGCACTGATGCAAACCCAGGAGCACACCTTCCCTCTAGTTTCTGTTAAACACTTCAGCTTTTCCATGGAAAGCTTTTGTATTGTATCATATTGAAATCCACCTGAGTTCCTTTGCGGTCAGTACTTTAGTACAAGGCCTAAGTAATCAATATATAATTTTCACCAATATTTCTTTTTCACACCTATTTTTCCCCCTTGCTCAGCTGTTGTTGTGCCATCACTAACTAACAGCCTGACTGTGCTCCCTCCTGCCGTAATTTATGTCTAGGAGCAAACAGGGAAAGAGAACTGCTTTGGAAAAGCTGTCCTTGAAGTCTCAGTCCACAATAGTTTCCTTTTTTTTTTTTTTTTTCTTTTTTTCTTTTTTGAGGAGATCAGAAAAACATAAATTGCAGTGTATCTTCAAAGTGTCTGGGGTTGTTTGCCACATGACTCATACCGACTTTAATGGGAGTCACATGCTAAACTCCCATGCAACACTTGGAAAGTTTTAAAGTGCCACTGCTTTGCGCAAGAGCCCTGAATGAAAAGTCCTTTTGTTTTCCTGCTCCACAGCACTGGCATTGTCCAAATCCCAGCCCTCCAGTAGTAAAGTGCTGGGACAGAGTGAGAAAAATCCAGCTGGGGAGGCAGTGCTTCTGCCAAGCTTCCCTGACTCCCGCCTGCCATCTCTCCCCACCTGCTAGCACAGCAGGCAGGTGAAATCAATGCTGCATCAATGCCTAGGAAATCCTGCCAGAGCCCCCTGAAAAACAGAGACAGGCTGATGATGGGTCTGGCACTGAGGTATTTACATTACCTCTCCTGTTACTAGTGCCTGCCAGTTAGCTGCCCTCTTTTTTGCAGGGTTACTTGTATTTTCAGTGGTGCCTGTCTCTTCCTTGGTAGTTCCCAGTAAAGCTTCTTGTTATGGAGCCTCGAAGTCCTTGCCATTATCTTGCCATCTTGAAACACAGCAACATAGCTACCATTGGGAAACAAAGGGGGAAATATTTTTTTTCTCAAAATAAGAGCTCACCTGGCGAGATGCAGGGTTCTTCCGATTTGAACAAGAAAAGAGCAAAATCTCCTGCCCTTCCCCACCCTCCTTCCCTGGAACAGGTCATGTATTAGTCTGCTGTCAGGTCAAATGGCTGAGTGTGATTTAGAGGGATAAAAACCATGTTAAAGCAAACTAAGAGCATATTGTTCCAAGTGCACACATGGCTAATCCTTGCCTAGGACTAGGCAGCCTGGGCACTGCCGATATGAGAATCTCTCCAGGTTTCTTTGAAGTATGGGCAAGTATATTAAAGTGGGAGGAAAGCACCGACTCCTTCAGGTGGTGATTTGTGTTTATTGGCTGTGATTTTTATGAGTTGGGGAAAGAGGTAGAAATGCCAGCGTATGGTAATTGAAATGTACGGGGTTGGTGTAAGAGACCGTTTCACGACCAAGGGAAGGTGACAAAGCCCTTTCAGAGGAATGTTTTTCAGCATTCACTAATGTTGCTGCATAAAGGGTCCTGGTGCTAATGCTACCTTTAATGGTGTAAGTGCAAAGCCGTGAATCATCCACCCGACAATTACAGCAATACATCCTCGGCCTCTCAGAGCTGGGACCCTGCAGCATTTTAAAACACTTGCTTTAAAAAGCCTTTCACTGCTGTGGGTGGGATGAGGGATCCGCACGGACAACGCCATCTGCTATATCTCCCCTGGATTGCTTTGTTGGCTTCCTTACTTTTTGGGGTGTTGTCTCATCCTAATTAGGGAGGGAAGCAGAGGCCATGCTGAATAACAGCTGGCCCATAGCAGTTTCCTCTGCCTGCCATTGTCAAGCCACATTTGCTAGTGAGTTATGCATGCCTTGAGCCAGGAAACAAAAAACACATGGGATGTAAATCTGGCAGTCAAGGACCCCAGTAAGGTTCCTCAGTGGTTCCAGCAAGGCATTTATGCAAGCAGGAGCTGCGGGTGCAGGTCTCAGCAATACACCTTCAGCATGACAGTGACAGCAGTGCTGCAGTGGCTTCCCATGAATACGGCTATTTCTCTGCCCGGAAATGTTGCATAGATAGGATTGAGGATTTTGGATATTTTTCCAACAGCCCAGCTGGCATTATGTCTCTGCTGGATATCCAGAAATGCTGGACAGAGGGCCACTGCCTTGCAAATAAATCATCTCTGCAGTGCACGTGCCATGAGGCCAGCGTGGCTGGGATGTTTATCACACAGGCTCTCTCCTACCCTACAGATGGCCTGTACAGATGCAGTAAATCAGCCTCATCCCCATGTCCCCGATGCACCACATCTGGGAAGCGCATGCTGGGAAGGCCAGCCCAGAAGTGCTCCCTCCCCAGGGGCTGCACACAGGCAGCCCCCGCCACGCTGCTGGCCTTCTTGGCCCAGCATTCAGAGTCTCACCCTGCAGGGAAGCTGAGAGGAGGCTGGAAATCTCTTCATCTGTTGTATTTTCCAGCAAACGTTTCTTCAGCCGTTTCTCTTCTCTTAACAAAGCAGGAAAGTGAGGGAGGTGCTGGCAAAGTCTGGAAGCATCCCTGTGCTCTGCCCAGTCCCCACACTGCATCCCCCCAGCCAGCACTGCAGGATTACCCATCCCATCCCCTGCTTTCTCCTTCCTCATTCCCTAAAGTTTGGAGAGACTGTCTAAAGAATAGAGTTTAAACAGCGCTGTGGAAGGAGGGCTGGNAGTGCACCGAGGGGCAAAGGCTGGAGGTCAGGTGGGTGCTCCCGTGGGATCCCCTCTGCACAGGGACCTGAGGCAACCCCCTGAAGCCCTGCAAGGCACCTGTCAGTTTTCATCCCTGTGTGAAAGCACAGATTGCAGTGACCCCTTGAACTGGTAGGCCAGTGAGCCCTTCGCTGCACCAGAATCCCAGACAGGACTTGAGGATGTCTCTTCAGTCCTGCGGCCAAACTTTCTGAAGGTACAGCTCAATATCGGCAGCATTTGCCTGTATGATTGGTTTCTTCTTATTTCTTCCTTCACATACTTTTCTGGGAAATAGTCTGCCTGACCTTGACAGCTGGCTGAAAAATTTGGTTGCATATTTTTTTGGCACAACGTGCAGAATTTGTCTGAAGCAGACTGTTTCATAGGAAACATTGACTATTGCCACCAAGTTTTTTGAGAGGGAAATGTTGAGACGTTTGGAAAAACTACAGCTATTTGGGGTCAATTGTCAGTCCTCTTGCCGTGCTAAAGCCTCCCCCTACAAGGCGATTATTTTCAATTCTAGAATATGCAAAATATTTGGATAGTCAAAACAAAACCATAAGTGGTCTCCAAGGAAAATGGTTTCAATGTTTCAAAGAATTCTGTAGGGAATTCACAATATTCATTGGTTTATTAGTTTTTAGAATTAAATTATTATTTCAACATTGTGCTCAGATAAAAAATATCGGCATAACAACCCAGGGAGGTCAAATGAAATCTGATCTTGGGGGCTTCTCTTTATTCTTCACTGAAATTTTACAGCACTTGATTTCAGGGTATCCAGTGCACTTCTGTATACATGTGACAGAAGTATGGTCATAGCTGTGTGTGTATATGTTATCTCATCAGGTATATAGCCAGATTTAGCAAGAAAGAGATATGAAAGGGAACTCAACTCAGCCAAGGGGAACACAGGCACACTGTATTGCTCATTTCATTGAAAAAATTGGAAGAAATTAGTGCATTGAGTAAGATAGTGAAAGCTGCATCAGCAACTAGATTGTTGTTAATGGAGAACCTGCTGCATGGACAACCTACTAAGGTCTTTTCCTTCTTAGAGGGTCCTAACCAATGAGTTAGGAAGTTCTTTGTTTTCTGGATTAATGAATATTCATGTCACTAATGAAAGAAGGCTTTAGTAGAAAAGGCCGAGCTCATCCTGGAGTACATGGATCCCAGCGGTTGGATTGCAGTCCTAGGGGAAGGGCTGAAACTTCTCAGGCAGACAGTGGACATGAGGTTGGGTTTCCAATAAATATTGACAGCTCCCTGAGCTGAACTGGGTACAAGGAAATTTTGCAGGAAGTTTTGTGAATCCAGCTTTTACTCCCTCAGCTTTTGTGAAATGAACAAAAATAAGAATGTTATATTTAGGTTGTTTTACTGAAATTGAAAATTATCTTTTCTTCTCTTTACTTCGGTGAGGGAAAAGAAGTGAAAATTATTTTAGGTTGATCTGGCCCTATATTTGGACTCTTCTTCAGATTGTCTGATGAACCAAAAGGCTGAATCAAAAAGTTAATCAAAAGTTACTCCTGTACTGCTGCCCTGAGCCTACAGTGCTTGTCAACGTATTTCCTTTTAAAGATGCTAACTAGTTTTTTCTCCCATTTAAGTCTGTTTTGGTGTCCAGACACAAACTGGGAATCTATCACATCCAATCCTACAGTTTGATGGCCAGTTATTTCATTAACATGGAATACATGGACAAAAAAAAATTCATTACTCTTCTCTTGGTCATACCTGGTATCCTCCAAGGAGGTATTTGCGTGTGAGAGAAGTTCGTTGGCTTAGCTGGGATGTTTATTGCTGTCCTTTGTATAATAAAGCCATCAGTCAGGATGGAAAGGGGCGAGGGAGAAGGGAGAGCCAAATCATTTCAAGAGAATTTATGTGTAGATAGTTTTATATTGCTTTCCTTTTATTTTTTAATGTTGATTGGAGTATGAGGTCCAGTAAGATATACAGCCCTGTAGCCATACACATGTGTTGTTATAATGCAGCCTTTCATTCAAAAAGGCTGGCAAGGCTTAGGGTGGCAGATTTATTGTGTGTACCACAGGTTAAGGATCATAGGTCATTTTGCAAATATCCTTTTCAGGTGTCTGTAAATTCCTGTAAAAACACACACAAAGTGCAAGAACACTCAGAAGAGTTATTTTTTTATTACCTTCCTGACTTAGAGCCCAAATGAAAACAAGATAAACATGTCCTTACTGGGAACACTGGGAGCGAGTTAGCCTCTCAAGGCGAGAGTCCTCTGCTGTCCTAGACGGCTGCAGCACCAAAAGTTCTCTCTTCCCTGCATGTAGGCCTCTATTTCATTTCACAAGATGCCACAGCAAACTATAAACATCCTCACTCATGAGCAAAGTCTGCTTTTAACTCCTGCTCAGTCTCTGTACCTTCACCAAGAGGTAGCACAACCAGCCCGACCACCTTTTAAAAGGCTGCCCTGACCCCACTTCCCACACATACAGTGTTTAATGGGAGGCTTAACTGTATCCAGCCCGAATTTTAAATTATTTTTGATTGCTTATGCAGATGATCAGGCAGTAGCTAACGTGGGGCCAGGCATGCAGGGCTGGCCACGAGCATGGTTCTGAGGAGAGCTGCCAGACCCCTGCAGAGGGGTCTCCCACCTCCCCGAGGTCGCCTGGCCACAGGGCAACCTTCCAGCCTCTGCGGGGTCCCTGCTCCAAGAGCTTCCCTGCTGCCAGCCAAAGCTGCCCCTCTGCCTTGCCAGCCCTGGCAACAATGGGGGCTCATTGTGGTGCCAGCTGCCCTCCTGTTTCTCCAGCTCGGGGCCAGAGATGCTGCAATAAGTCAAACGCTGCCCCCTTCCCTCAGGAGGGAAAGGCTCAGAGCCACGCCAAGAGATTTTATGGCCTCCCCTGCTGCAGGTGGGCAACTCCCACTGGAATTCCCATTGCAATTCCCTTTGCAATTCTCAGTGTGATTTCCAATACAATTCCCAGTACATTTCCCAGTTCAATTTCCACTGTGATTGCAATTCACTTTGCAACTCCCAGTGCACTTCTCACTGTGATTCCCGTTGCAATTCCCAGTGCAATTTCCACTCTGATTCCCACTGTGATTCCCCTTGCATTTCCCAGTGCACTTCTCACTGTGATTCCTTTTGCGATTCCCACTGCAATCCCCAGCAGGACCCCAGGGCTGGCCATGCTGGTCCATCACTGGGCACGGGTTTTATCTCAGCCTTGGCAAGGCCCGTGGCACTGGCCAGTCCCGAGAGATGAAAAGGACCCGATGACTTCTTTTTTTTCTAATGTAAGATCTGGCAGCCGAGCTAGCCAGAGGCATTAGTGGCATAACATGAATAATAGTTTCTGACAGAAGGAGGTCACACAGCCCATTTCAGTCTGTCCACCTACGTGGAGGAAAGAAGCATGACGAGGCAGGAACACTAAGTTCTTGTCTGAGTTTTCTGACTGTTCACTGTGCTACTGTAGATCCTTTGGCACCCATTCAAGCTTCATTGCATGTTAATTAGTGTAGCTGGTAAGACTTCTTTTTTTTAAACCAAAAGAAGGAGTATTTTGCTGACAAGATGCCTCAGTTCCCTTCCAATATAGGTTTTGGCTGTAATTGTGGAAAGTCTCCTTTTTCTGTGAAAACAATGTCATCTTACTAGTTTAGTTCACCTTAGTGGCATGGCTCTACATTCACCAGAAGCTATGGTTAATTAACTGCATTAACCATCAGTTTGATAAAGTAATTCACACAAAGAAAAAAGAGTCAGTTTTTTTGAGCACTTCAACACCAGGTTATGCATTCTGAAAATATCTGGGGTTTTGTTTCTCATCCATTCCATCTTATCAGTCAGCGTGGCATTGTTTTTCCTGGATGTTCATGTCTTAACTAGATCTCATCAAACTCAACAGGAAAACCTTGCCTGGCCTGACAAGATACTCGTTTTGGCCTGATGAAGATGATCCCAAAGTGCTGTCATGTGCTATTCTCAGTATTCTCACCTGCAGATCTATCTCTCTCCACTGACACTGTGGTAACTTGGAAAATAACATTTTGATTATCAGAATCAGTATTTTGGCCAGATGAGGCCGTCTTGCCTTGACCCAGGGCCCTGGTAGATGTTGTGCCCTCCCTGAGGTGGCTCTTGGCTTGGTGCTGCAGCACAGCATTTCTGCCCCCTCCTTTCTATGCTGCACATGGGAAAGAGACCCTTTTCTGGATCTTTCATGTGTGGCTTTCATTACTGCATTTGTTTGTGTTCATTTGTGCCATGCTCCGTTCTGTGAGCCTGTTTTTCTTTTGCTTCCGGGTTATTTGTCTGTGTTTAACTGTACAACTCTCTTGTTACATCGTATTGGCTTGTCACTCTAATGGGATTTTATCACAATCAGTAACACCTCACAATATCCTACATTTTTATGTGACTTTGTTAAACGCTTCCTTTCAAAGGTGAAGAGCTGCAGACGTGACTCAGGGCTCCTTATTTAAAGCGTATATGAAGAGAGATGGAGATTTTTTTTTTCTTATAGTATTTTTAAAAAATAAGCTGAAAATATCCAACACTAGTTTGAAGAAGGTGCTACACACATTTTTCATAACACCTCATCTACTTTGAAAGGGTTAAAACCCAGCAGATGAGCCTTCCCTTACCTCTCAGGTCCTGTTGTTTGGGTTGCAGGAAAAGCTGTGCATATCTTTTGCCATCCTTCAGCCTGCTTCCCTGAACTCTGTGCTTGGGCAGCAGAGGGCAAGGCTGTGGCTGGGAGGCTGCAAAGCACAGTTTCATAACACGCACAGGCCCTGTGAGCATAGGCCTCCTTCCCTTTTGCTCTAAAACACTGTCTTTTTGCAGTGCTGCGAAGTAAGTTGGGGGCTTTTTTGGTAGTATTGGGTATTAATGGCAGCACGATATTCAGAGGAGTGGAAAAACGTCAGTGGAGAGACGCACTTCAATCCTCATCACTAATACTTTATATTTCAGAGTAGTCCTAAGTGTACTGGTAATGCTAATATTAGAGTTATTACACTTCATTCAAAATGAATCTTTATTTTTAAAGGAAAATCCATGCCGAAGCCAAGTTTTGAGATGTCAAATTTTGTAGCTGTTCCCACTTCTACCACAGTTAGAGAAACACATTACAACGAAGTTTTTGAAATGACCTGCAGAGTTCAGGCTCCTGGAGTCTTGCTGCGATTCAAAATCTCCAGACTCTTTTAGAAATCACCCTTTACTTGCTACCCCACTGTCTTCACTCAAGCAAAAATGTGCTTCATTCACTTCTTTGCAACCGATCCTTATTTAATTTGGCAAAGAGGAAAGTGCAAGTTGGTTCAACGTGTTCAAAAGTGATGCAGCATTTTCTCAGCGTTTGCTTTGAGCCGTGTCCTTGAATTCGCTTTGTCTGATCAGCAGCCATTTTTCAGCCCAACTGTACTTCTGGCACAGCCAAGTCGGGCTGGGAATGAGCAAAGCCAACGGAAGATCATGTCTCTATCGAGCAAAATGCCTGGTTCCCTAGCTACAGACACGGATGTGCCAGAAACCCCAGCTTAAGTGAGAATTTTGTGCTAAGCACTAAGGTCACTGTGACCTTCACAAAGATGACTTCATGCATTTTTATTTCGGTAGGTGTCAACAACCGTGCTGAGATAGCTTGGTTTGTGCTGCAGCCTGGAAAGGGTAGGGGAAATTAGACACTTTGCATTGGCTGGGATTTTAAATGGAAAAGTCCTGCTCTCTTTTTGTTTGCTCAGCCTAATACAAACCTGCTTTTGCTTTTATCTTATCATAACATTCAAATTCAGAAGCAGAACACAGGAGCTCAGCAGGGCAGCACTGACTCCAAGGCAAACCTCTATCTGCAACCTTTTGAGCCTGCCCTTTTACTGCTACCTCTTGGTTTTGTTTAAGACAAACTAACCCCACCAAGGCACCTGCAGCAGCCTAACCAGACCACAGCTTTGTCCCCGAGCTGGGCAGCCCAGCCCAGCCCACCTGGCCGAGCATTCCCTCCCCCTACCTCTCCTTGCCCCGAGGACTGGCAAGGTTCCCCCCCGCTGATCTGAGTCCTCCGTGGGACAGAGTGGGCATGAAAATAAAATCACGAATACGAAAAATAAGATTTCATCAAAAAGGTTGGTTGGCAGAAGGCTCAGCCTCCCAAATCAGCCTGAACCACTGGTCATGTCACTGAGCTGCACACAAATACCTGCCTCTACCTGGCCTGCAGTGCAATAACCCAAACAGGTATGAGTGTGCTGCAATGGCTTCAGAAAGCAAGCAAGAAGCATTTCTATCAAGCACAATAGCAATAAATGAACGTTATTTGAGAGCATTAACTCTTTCCAAGCTGTTTGGTTTTCCCTTGCTGTCCTGCCTTTTAAAATTATGTGTCCTCAGTGCATAAGCATAACTACACAGCAGTAAAGCAGGTAATAGTACAAAAACATAATCAAAATGTTTTAATGTGAAATGTTGTACATACTGTGTAAAGAATTTCTAGGGACAGCACCCTAACTGCTTCAAACAGAACCACATAAGTCTTGGTTTCTCTTGTGTTTCCCCTGTTCCATATTTATGCAGCACTTTTTTTTGGCATGGACATTTATGGAAATTGAGTTTCAAAAATGTGCCTGAGGACTAGGTAAAAATTAATCTTACAGGAATGATAAATCCTGCTGAAATGTCAGTGTGGCAGGAATCAGGAGATCAGAAATTGTGTCCTACAGTTTCTGGGTAATGATGACCACCTTGCAGCTTTCAAATATTGAACACCTGTAGAACACTGTTTGGAATCAATTGAGCCTCTGAATTTAAGATTTGCAATGTCATTCAGATAATCAAGTATATCTGGAGAACCTGCAGCACACTCTTTCACTGTCCACAGGTAGTAACAGGAGACTCAGTCCATCAGACAAATTATTCATTGCCAGCCACTCGCTTTTCTCAACTCCAAAGGGTCTGTTCCATCTGAAAGTAACTCCCTCTGACTGCATCCTCTTCTGATGTGCATGTGGATTTCCTCTTCACAGAATAATATTCTTCAGCACTAAACACACTATCATTGCACTATATCTCTTTACTGACTTTTGGTACTGGAATTTAAACTAAGACTATCATGCACAGACACTAGTAAAACAAACTCATATTCCCAGGTGTTTGAAAAAGAACAACAGCATAAATTCAAGTATTATAACATGCAGCAGAGAGGTGGATCTGGACATCAAAGCTGTAATATGACATTTTCCCATTCTGCCATCATTACCACAAATTCAGCTTGCAGTTAGTGAAAACTGGCTACTCTGTGAAATTGCTGCCTCCTATCAGCCCAGTTTTTCATAGGTTATTGAGCTCAGCCCTAGCTTTAGTTAGATGCAGTTTGACTCCTTTAGAAGTAAGACTGTCTAGGCAGTCAGTTCTAGGTGAATTCAAAGGCTCCGTATTTCTGGGTAGGGCTGGCAGAAAAACATTTGTTTTTTCTACACCTCTGGTAAGAAATCAGAAGAACTTTGGTCTACATTACCTATCAGTAATATTTTTTGAGACAAAATATATATAATGTTTTTCTCTCCTTCCTATCTCCTTGGCAGCCTTAAACGAGCAGAATAAAGCTGCTGCTTTGCAAATCCACAAGCAGAGTGTTGCCTGCAAGCATTGGGCATGATGACTCTGGGGTCAGGGTGGAGGTTAGGGCACGTTTAGGGCATGTGCTGTGCCTTGAGGACATCCCAATATGTTTGTGTTCAGTTTTTCTTCCTTATTGTAGCATCTGTCGGCTGCATCTTGGACATGAAGAGTCCGATGGGTTAACATCACCCTCTGTGATGCAGGTAGCTCAGGTGAAGTTTTAGTGCTGGACTTGGCAGTGTTGGGTTAATGGTTGGACTTGACAATCTTAGAGGTCTTTTTCAACCTAATTAATCCTATGATTCTGTGTTCATTATATGCACAAGGCCCATTCAGAGAGAAGGAAAAATGGCCTTTTATACTGTTTTTTTATCCCTCTCACACCAGCTCTATAGCAGTTGGTGCACAAGACCCATGTATGCTTGAAAAACTGTACTCGTATCCAAATATCTCTATTTTCCCGTCCATCTAAAATAAAGTTAGACTCCTTTTCTTAAAATTAAACCCAGTGATTCTTCCTCTTCACCTGGGCTTCCAGGTTCCTCATACCTTTCTCCCAGTCTACTCATTTATCTGTTCCATAGCTCTTTCATGTCTTCATTGGTGCTTCCTTATGAACTTCTCACTTAAGACATTTGCCTGGGAAAAATTTGAGGCTTTGACCCTCTGTGTATTACTAATATTATTACTTAGTAGAAATACAATGTAATAATACCTTGCAATAACATGATGAGCCAAGGCCCCCTTTGGCTCCAGAGCATATTGCCCCCTACTGTCTTCATTTGTTTGGTCTCAACTCAGAAAGCTTCTGGGCTTTCTTTGGGCTAGCTAAGGACTAGCTGGAAGAAAGCTCCATATTCGTAGTTCCTCTTGATGCTCAGCAGCCCTAGACCTGTGAGGGGCTGAAGCTGTGACCCTCTCCACTAGGATGTCCCCTAATGTCACGATCCAGAGCTGTCTAACTTCTCAGAAGAGACAGCCTAGGAAAAGCTGCCTCACACCCCCACCATCTCCTTCCACACAGCCACGCAGGTCATCCTGTACTTACCCAGGTGCTAACATTTTTTTTCCTGATATCACCTCTATTCATTTCAAATTTGCTTCCAGACTGGGATATTGTGCCAGTTCCCCTCCCAGGAGGAGAACCTGGAGGCACTGGTCCACCTCCTCCCACCTATCTCCATCTGTACCTCCCTGGAGCCCAGATATGAGACAGGGAAAGCAAGTGAGTTACACTGGGAGAAGCAGCACAGAAATTGCACAGTTTCAAACTCCAGGAAAGACAAAATTAATGAGCACACACACGCACACAAAACCTGCCAACAAAGCATGGGCTAGTCCATGCCACCTCCATCACCCCAGACATTCCCCTTTGAAATTACGCCCTGGCTCCCTTCAACCATTCACTCCGCAGCACTCTGATTTCTATGTCACTAGCATTGTATTGCTTTACATTTAGGACATCGAGGTCACAGGAAGTGCTTTGTACCATGAAGAAGTTATCTCCACTTGACTGAAAGCTTTCTGCAACTACATATTGCATCCAGTGTTTGCAGTCACTGATCCATTATTTGTAAGGGGGACAAATCCTATCCTTTGCTTTTTGGCTGGCTGAAGATTTAACCTCCCTTCATTGAAAGAAAGCATGACAGTGTGGAAGATTTGCAACCATTTTCTGTTTTTGCTTATTATTATTGTTACTATCCTTATTGTTGTCTTTTTGTGTCTGCTCTAGCTGTGACACGCAGAGCTTGTGCAGCCAACACCACTGAGCATGGCTGAGTTATTTTTGCAGTGATGCTGCAAGAGCAGGGAAGCATCTATTCCCGCTATCCTATTTCATTAAAAGGCATTGCATTTTATGACTTCTCCACTCCAGCTGCAATGATACAGTGCCAGGTGCTGGAGCTTATTCCCTTCTCTCCTTTGCCTGCAGAAGAAAACCAGCGCAGATCTGCAGAAGTCACAGGTAGGATGTTAATCAAAACCACAGTGGGGAGCCAGAAGTAGTTCCTGGAGCAGGAAACTGTTCGAAGAATGTGCAAGATCATTATTTTACCTATGCCCTCAGTAAACCCACCTACATCAGAGGATGTGGGAAAGAGGAAAAGAGCGTTATGTAATCAAGTCTAATGTTAATGGCAGTTTTGCATAAAAACACAAGTTCTCTTGGGGTCAGTTGCCTTCCCTTTCCCTGCAAAGGCTAGTTGCTAAGTGAATGAAAAATATTCAGTTTCCATTATAGGTTAAAGCATACATGTGGTGTACATGTGCATTTAAATGTGCTGCATGTATGCATGTACAGAAAACCATGATCTTTTACAAATGTATCTTTCCTAAGACTACTAAATACCCTAGTGTGAGATGAAATATTTTCTTTAAATGATCATAAAAGGTGTTTCTAAAATGTCACCACTTATTTTATTTTCCCAGCTTGCCCCACAGTTCACTTCAGACTGAAACTAATTTAAATTACTTTGTAGCTCCCAGCAATAAAAGGAATTTAGTAATTTGCAGTTCATTTGCCCTTGCTATTCTTGGAAATGGTATTTGAGGTTGTCCAATCCTTTGCACTAGGAAATGTGTGGAGTGCGAGTAGCAGTCATGTCATGCCTGGCAGATCTTGCCAAGGAAACTATTGGGTTTTGCAGCTTTGAAATTCTGGGGATAATTGACGTGTGCTCCATTCCCACAGAATAGCTGCGATCCTCGTCACTGCGTGGCTGTGGATGAGTTTAGCGAACATTGTATTTCCCAAGTGGTGGTTAAGCTAACTTAATTAGGGAAGTGCCTTTATCCCAGCCCAGACAAAGGCTGCCCTTGATGGAGCACTGTTGAGAAAACAGCTCTGAGGCGAAGGCCTTATGAACCAGACATGCAGAGGTGTCTCATTCCTGGCCTTGAACCTCTAGTGGAGATGAAATCTCGGGGGGAGGAAATAAAAAGTAAAAGAATGACCTTTCTAACATTCCCAGATGCTAACCAAACATGACCCAAGCCTAAGCAGGTCTCTTCACCTGGAGGCATTCAGAGAGGGAAGTATAGGAGTCCCCTTGGGAGCCCCAACACTCCCAGCCTGCAGGCTGGCAGGAAGGAAATGAGGAGCCAGGCAAGCCCCCCACAGCATCCCTGACACGTGCCCATGGTCCCTCATTGAACCAGGGAGTTTGAGGCTGCCGAGTGCCCTTCCCATGCTGACACCCCTCTCCAGGGCCGACCCAGAGGAGTGCACACCAGCCCAGCAGATTTAGATGGCCTCTAGGGTAGAAGCTGTGTTGTCCAGGGCACCATGAGGTCTGCTCTGCTCCCCAGGGAACCAACACCACCACCACTGGAGCCCTGAGCATCCACCACCACATACATCATTATTATCATTGGGCCTTGCAGGAATAACGAGAGAGGAGAGTGCTCTCACCTCGGAATCCATCTTCAGTGCTAATAAAAGAGAGGAGATAAAACAATGTCATACAAATGAGATCTTATGCTAATGGCTGCAAACAAACAACTGATGTACATAAAACAGCGTTAGAGAGAAAGCATGGCTCTGGATATATCAGCTACTTCTGCCTGTTCTGTAGGGTTCTTTCCATTCTCTCTCTTAATTATTCAGTGTAGAATCATGGGAGGAAAATGTGTGTGTAAGGAACCGTTATCATACTGGGGTTTGTTTTAAAAGTGAAAGTCTCTTACTCAGCCTGGAAAGAGCTTTGTACTCTCAGAACTTCCCGATGTTATCAGAATATAAAAGTCTGGTTCTCACAGTCTCCATAAAACAAATAAACATGTTTTTTCTCCATTTGACTTAAACACATTTTGTTACGCTAGTTGCTCTCAAGCCTTAACTCTCAGCAAAGGACTGAACATGCCAATCTCCCTTGCCTGTGCCAAGTGCAGGATCGGGATGTTAAGGCTGCAGGGGTCGGCAGTGCAGAGCACTTTGGGTGTCTCATCCACACCGTTGCTCAGTCTGACAAACACCCCAAAGCTCTTCTCATTATCAAGAGAAACCAGTTCCTCCATGGGAATTCTGGTCTGTGCTTTCAATTCAATTGCTAATCTGACAGCTCTCTATGTCCTACAGCAGTGATAACCTGCACATTTGAGTTTCTGAGCCTGAGGCTTAGTCCTGTGGATTGAATGTACCCGTATTTTGATAACCACACATGCAGAGAAATACTGAGAGTGGGAGGGAGGAAGCAAAAAAATCTGTGGAATGAAGTTAACCACTGGCTTGAAGATGTTTTCCTGGAGAAAGACATGTAATGCAATGCAATTTTTCCTTTTAGTTGAATTTAAAGCAAGTAAAGCTGCTATTCTTCCTCAATGTTTCTGCCTTGTTTCAGTTTCCCTCTCAAGAGCTCTCCCAGGGCTGGGAGTCTCTGTGCTGCCCATCAGCAGTGGTTCCTGAGTGTCCAACATGTCCCTCAAGTTACTGGAAACCATAGGCTTTACCTTGCCATTGTGTAAAGGTAATTTGGGACCAAGGCTTCAAGCAAACAAGAAATGGCATTAAAACAACTGTTGTGGATTGTTTTAATTTAATTTTCCCCAAAACAACCCAGCAGCAACATATGGCTCTCAGTGAGATCCTGCTATTACACCCTTTGGCATCTGGGCTGACCGAGACATGAGAAGATCAGGCACTTTGCAAAAGCAGTATGTGTCAGCATCTCAGCTTGGGGAAGAAAAACCAAGCCCTGGGCCCAGTTTCTTCTCTGTATTGCTCTTGGCTCCCAGGACTTAGCCCTTGGGAGGGATCTCAGCTACAGAAAATGCAAATAAGATCTTGCCACAGATAGAAGACAGCTTCAGGGACCAAAGCTAGTGAGTTTTATCAGCACTGCCATTTCCACAATAAGTAATAAATATACCAGCTCACAACAAGACTGTGATAAGGATTTTGTGGGATGTTTTCCAGTCATGTGGAGTATAGGACTGTAAATAATTATGGAATCATCCAGTCCAGCTTCCTGCAGGTTGTCAGCTACTGCACCCTGAAAATTTACATCAAATTGGAAATCCTGGTGAGGTCAGAGAGCTCAGACCTGAAGAACAAAACCTGTGCCATGGGCAGAGTGTGCCCAATGCTTCCCTGCTTCAAGTACCCTGGTACTACTCACCCTAGGGATGCTCCCAGCTGAACCAGCCTCAGGCTTCAGGGTACAGCTGAGGGCTTGGCTTTAATTTGTTCTGCTCTTCTAGCATGTTTTGGTTTTTCCCTGTCCTGAAAAATATTTGTTCCCAGCTCATCATATTCTCCCCATTTGTGCTTACAGGTCTGGGCACAGCTGTGGTTACCTAAGCAAAGTCAGAAACCTGAGAGGAAAACCCATTTTGGTGATGCACTCTGAATGTCAAGGGAATGATACCCCAGCTAAGAGGAAACGTTTCTTTTGCTGTCTGACTCCAGCACTTTCACACAAACGGAGCCAGTTAAACAGGTACTGTGTAGGGTCATCTCCTTGGATTACATGCTCAGCTTACTCTGGTAATGTGCCTTGGCAGATAAGTATCTGATCACTTTTAGCTGGGCAGCTTCTAGTTGCATGGCAAACTACCTTGCCAAGTGAGTTTTTCATGATACTGACACGTCCTTTGCCAGTACTTGTACTTTGTATTAAAGTTCTTCTTTGCTGCCTTGAGCACATCCTGTTTGCCAATTCCCCCAGGAGTAAACCACTGCGCACCCACTGAACAAGGTATGCCTGAAAATCAGTGGGTGAGAGATTTGAGGGCAATGCTGCACGGAGGAGGAGGAGGAGGTAGGATGAAGAAAAGGACCAGGGGCTCCTGATGCTGAGCCACACAAGTTGCCTTCCTCCCTCTGACTCATCGTGTGCCACTGTCTGGAAAAATCACTTAAAAATTATTTTCCCTCTTACGCAGATGGGCAGAGATGCAAGTGCTTCGGCCTCTTTCAGACAGGTGCTGGCTGGTGACTTCTCTTTATTTATGGTGACTTACATTGCACCTCACCCTGCACACCCCTGACCTCTGTTGAGGTCAGGCCAAAAGGCACACGTGCCCTCACGCCTCCCTGCATTGCATATTAAAAAATAAACACCTTACAGCAAATAGTATACCTTGTTCTTTGACACTGAATTGGTAGCTGTTGCAGGAAAAATATCTGTTTCATTAATTCAGTGCCAGGGATCACAGGGGAAAATGGATTGTGTTTCTGGTAGAGAAATCCGGAAGTTGCTCACTGTATGGATGGCTACGAGTGATCCTGGAGGTTAAGGTCTCACGGCAGTCAGTGTACATCCAGGGAATACCACTGTGGAGCCCAGTGGTGTATTCAGCTGGTAAAATGTGGCTGTTTCTGCACAAGCTTCTAAGGTCAGTAGCACTCTGTTGCCTTCTGCAGGCACCTGGAGCCACTGGAGATGCAGCAGGGCATCTCAACGAGTATCCACGGGCACTGCTTTCCTCTGATCCTGTGGCAGAGCCACCAGCCCAGCAGAGCCCGCTGAGAATCCCCAGTGGCACCAAAGGAGCAGCCACTCCACACATCCTCTGTCTCACATTGCCGGTGCCTGGTTTCAAGTGGGCGAGCATTGCCTCAGCCACCACACTTTGTTTTTAAGGAATGAGATTTCCTAAGACTATCAAGCTTTTCCTCAGAGACTGCTGCTTGACCTCTAAACAGTATTCTTGTGTTGGCATGGTAAAAGGTACAGGGAAAAAAATATTCATNACCCAGCAGCAACATATGGCTCTCAGTGAGATCCTGCTATTACACCCTTTGGCATCTGGGCTGACCGAGACATGAGAAGATCAGGCACTTTGCAAAAGCAGTATGTGTCAGCATCTCAGCTTGGGGAAGAAAAACCAAGCCCTGGGCCCAGTTTCTTCTCTGTATTGCTCTTGGCTCCCAGGACTTAGCCCTTGGGAGGGATCCCAGCTACAGAAAATGCAAATAAGATCTTGCCACAGATAGAAGACAGCTTCAGGGACCAAAGCTAGTGAGTTTTATCAGCACTGCCATTTCCACAATAAGTAATAAATGTACCAGCTCACAACAAGACTGTGATAAGGATTTTGTGGGATGTTTTCCAGTCATGTGGAGTATAGGACTGTAAATAATTATGGAATCATCCAGTCCAGCTTCCTGCAGGTTGTCAGCTACTGCACCCTGAAAATTTACATCAAATTGGAAATCCTGGTGAGGTCAGAGAGCTCAGACCTGAAGAACAAAACCTGTGCCATGGGCAGAGTGTGCCCAATGCTTCCCTGCTTCAAGTACCCTGGTACTACTCACCCTAGGGATGCTCCCAGCTGAACCAGCCTCAGGCTTCAGGGTACAGCTGAGGGCTTGGCTTTAATTTGTTCTGCTCTTCTAGCATGTTTTGGTTTTTCCCTGTCCTGAAAAATATTTGTTCCCAGCTCATCATATTCTCCCCATTTGTGCTTACAGGTCTGGGCACAGCTGTGGTTACCTAAGCAAAGTCAGAAACCTGAGAGGAAAACCCATTTTGGTGATGCACTCTGAATGTCAAGGGAATGATACCCCAGCTAAGAGGAAACGTTTCTTTTGCTGTCTGACTCCAGCACTTTCACACAAACGGAGCCAGTTAAACAGGTACTGTGTAGGGTCATCTCCTTGGATTACATGCTCAGCTTACTCTGGTAATGTGCCTTGGCAGATAAGTATCTGATCACTTTTAGCTGGGCAGCTTCTAGTTGCATGGCAAACTACCTTGCCAAGTGAGTTTTTCATGATACTGACACGTCCTTTGCCAGTACTTGTACTTTGTATTAAAGTTCTTCTTTGCTGCCTTGAGCACATCCTGTTTGCCAGTTCCCCCAGGAGTAAACCACTGCGCACCCACTGAACAAGGTATGCCTGAAAATCAGTGGGTGAGAGATTTGAGGGCAATGCTGCACGGAGGAGGAGGAGGAGGTAGGATGAAGAAAAGGACCAGGGGCTCCTGATGCTGAGCCACACAAGTTGCCTTCCTCCCTCTGACTCATCGTGTGCCACTGTCTGGAAAAATCACTTAAAAATTATTTTCCCTCTTACGCAGATGGGCAGAGATGCAAGTGCTTCGGCCTCTTTCAGACAGGTGCTGGCTGGTGACTTCTCTTTATTTATGGTGACTTACATTGCACCTCACCCTGCACACCCCTGACCTCTGTTGAGGTCAGGCCAAAAGGCACACGTGCCCTCACGCCTCCCTGCATTGCATATTAAAAAATAAACACCTTACAGCAAATAGTATACCTTGTTCTTTGACACTGAATTGGTAGCTGTTGCAGGAAAAATATCTGTTTCATTAATTCAGTGCCGGGGTGACGAAGGTGCCAAGGATCACAGGGGAAAATGGATTGTGTTTCTGGCAGAGAAATCCAGAAGTTGCTCACTGTAAGGATGGCTACAAGTGATCCTGGAAGTTAAGGTCTCATGGCAGTCAATGTACATCCAGTGAATACCACTGTGGAGCCCAGTGGTGTATTCAGCTGGTAAAATGTGGCTGTTTCTGCACAAGCTTCTAAGGTCAGTAGCAGTCTGTTGCCTTCTGCAGGCACCTGGAGCCACTGGAGATGCAGCAGGGCATCTCAACGAGTATCCATGGGCACTGCTTTCCTCTGATCCTGTGGCAGAGCCACCAGCCCAGCAGAGCCCGCTGAGAATCCCCAGTGGCACCAAAGGAGCAGCCACTCCACACATCCTCTGTCTCACATTGCCGGTGCCTGGTTTCAAGTGGGCGAGCATTGCCTCAGCCACCACACTTTGTTTTTAAGGAATGAGATTTCCTAAGACTATCAAGCTTTTCCTCAGAGACTGCTGCTTGACCTCTAAACAGTATTCTTGTGTTGGCATGGTAAAAGGTACAGGGAAAAAAATATTCATGAAAGACCTTCCCTGGCACATGGTTTCCTTACTCAGAAGTCTGCCTTGTAACTCAGAGCTTAAGTACTGCAAAGCTGAGGCTTACATTTGCACACCATGGCTTCTCCTACATCACTGAATGCTATGTGATTTTTTGTGTGAATTGTTAATAAAGCCCTACCACAGAAAAAGCAAATCTGTTTACTGTCTGTGTAATTTCTGCACTTACCTCAACTTGGGCAGTAAGGACCAGTAAGAGCTGCTTGCTTTTCCTGCTCCAATTAACTTTCAGGTTTTAATGAGCTAGTTCTTGAGCTCCCTCAGTCATTGCAAGGTTATAAGGATTAAAAGAATTACAAGATATTTGTGGTCTCAATTGTTGGTGCTGTTATTTTAAAGCTTGCTTTAATATCACCTCAGATAAACACTTGGGCTCTTTTTCAGGCTGGGAGAGGCTGGGGGAACTGTGCTGCTTTCAGATCTGGCAGCTGCCAGCGAGGCCTCCAGTGTCATCTCCTTCCACTCTCACTTTCTTGTGGTTTCCCCCTGCACAGTGCTGAAATACAGTGTTTTGTTACCTATTAAGTGTCACTCTCAGCGATATTGTGAAGCTATTAAATTCTGCTGGATCATCCTTTGTGAACAAGAGGATGTTGACAGAGCGGAAGCCCCATCCTTCAGCTATTATCTGGTATTCAGTGTCCTCCAATTAGTATGCACAATAAATCTAGTCCAAGACCCCCCACTGCTTCATGTCATTTCTGTATTAACCTCACTGCTTCTCAACGTGTTCCTATTATTAAGCCATTTAAAGACTTCCCTTCATTCACTCACCAGAGCTATGTTTCATTTTCCTTCTTTCATCTATTTGCATACATTTCCAAAGGTTCACTTGACATGACGTCTGTTGTTGTTGGTTAATTTTGTAATTAAAGATTATTTCCAGTATACTTTCTTTACTCCATCCTCCTTACATGTGTTCTCCTCATCTCTGTCAGATTGCAATGGCTGGATTGAGAACTGATTGATTGTCATTTCATATGTACAAAAAGCCAACCCCTTAAGGCTGCCTTGGTAATTCTCAGGCTAAAATTGAGTTTTGTGACACTTCTGCTCAATGAAAAATGTAAAACTGTTCTGGTGTTGCACTGTATAATCTCCTCTGGTGTTCTTACTCTGCAGGGTCTGGCAGGAAATAGAGTCAGAGGTGTGCTCCTTTCACTACACAGCCTCGGAGGCCAGTGGTTCTTAGTTCACTGGGAAAGTTGGGGATACAGATCCAAAGATGAAGCATAGGTTTTCAGGTCAAGGAAGGCTGAAAATTACTTGTTTAACTATAACTGAACTCTACCTGTAACTGTGATAGTTTAGGAAAACACTGATGGAGGTGCCAGAGGTTAACCATTGGGTTTTTGTAGAGGCTGGATTTTAGTTTTGATGGTATTTTGCATCCCTGAATTGTTTTAGGTGAAAACTAATAGAGTTGCACTTGTACAGTCTGGAGAAGAGACAGCTTTGGGAGGACCCAACAGCTGCCCAGTGCTTACAGGAAGGTCATCAGGGTGGAGCCAGGGTCTCTGTGGTGGGGCATAGTAGGAGAGCAGAGGTTGAAACAAGAGAGTCAGGCTGGTGTGAGGAGAAGTCAGGCAGTGGAGCAGGTTGCCCCATAAGGGTGTGCTGTCTCCATCCATGAAGATTTTGAAAACCAAGTCCTGAGCAGTCTGGTGTGATCCCAGAGCTAGTCTGACTTTGGGGTAGGTGCTTCTGGAGGTCTGTGCCAGACCGAGTTACTATCCCATGGCCTCATGTGAAATTAAACACCTCGTTTAAGTGGGATCCAGACACCAGGCAGGCCACTTGCTGCAGTTTCAAGACAGTAAGGGCAGTGAGCAGCCAGGTGCCACTCATCTCTCAGCATCGATTCAGTCCCTGGCTCCCCAAGCTGGGGATGAGGAGGCAGCAGTGTGTTACCATACACCAGAAGGTGCCTGGAGCCACGTGAGCACACCTGCTTGGCTGAGTGGCTGAACCCCAATGGCTTCTTTATGACATGCCACGAAAAAGACCTTCCCCAAGGAGGGCTGTGGAGGAAAAACAGGAGATAACGCTCTCCTGTCTCTCTTTTCTGTAATGAGTGGAAAGTTGTTTCACCCCATAGAGGTAGCTTGTGGGTAAGAGGGAATGTCTTTATGCCTCTTCCTTTCTCAGCCACCTTTCTACAAGGCTATGTACCTTTTCAATGTATTTTACATTTTAAAAGTGATGAAAAACCACAAAGAGGAAAAAATAATTGGAAAATAAACTCTGTGTCAAATTCCCCTCACATTCTGAGTACATGAATGTTAAAACATTCAAAAATATTAAAGTAAGGGAAACCCCAAGGAAAGATTTATAGGAAAGGTATATAAAAGATAAATTATATATCTTCTTCCTTTTTATCACTTCTGGCAGAGGAATGAGGAACCAGGAATATTTATAAAATTCTACACCTATCTCTTTTCAGGGCAGGCTGGGTACTATGCCATTGCTGTATATCCAGTGTGTGAAACCCCTGCACTTTGCTGTCCAGAGCTCAAGAAATACCCTTTATTCTCTTTATCAGTAAAAGTGCTGATTTTGGTACTGAATAAACTATTCCTAGGGTAGGGAGTACAATGCAACACCAGTAGAAAGCCTTTCATGTGGACTTCTCCATCCTAATCTAAACTCTCATATCAGAGGTGATTTTGAAATCCCATATCAGAAGGTGGAGAGCAGTGGACACAGCTTTCTTTGTGCTCCCAGTTTTCAAGCAAGGTACTGGTTTGGTTTGGATTTGAGACATCTGGGGATAGAGTTTCACAAACCTTGAATAGGAAATGAGCATCTTTCCTCCACCCAGGGATGCTCTGAAGACTGTGAAGCTATGCCAGAGCACAGGGTTGGGAGGTGTTCCTTCCCCCCATTGTCACCATATTGTCATTGTGACTGGAGCAGCTCAGTGTGGGCTATGGTTTTCACAGGCTCACTTGGAAACAGCTGCAGAAATACCAAAATGTGTCATTTCTCATCCAGCCCCTCCTTGCACACAGCTCCATGCTCACAGCCCGGAGGACACAAAGCAAACTGCCATGATGGCATTATCTTTGTTAGACTGGCCAACCCTTCCAGCCACAAAACAGGAAAACAAATCAGCCTTGGTTTTCTGGTCACTTTTCTGGCCTGACAATTGGAAAGGCAACGCAGAAGGTCCTACATTCATGGTTGTATTGCCAACAGGAACATCAGTGACCTCAGACTGTGGGACCCAAGGAGGTGCTGCTCAGTGTTAACCAGCTGCTGGTGGAAATTATCTGCTTCTCCAGGGAGGCTGGCTCCTGGCTCCTTCCCCGTCCACCAGCCTGCAGCACCAACCTGATGCTCTCTGCAGCTATTAAAGGGCAATTCAAAAGTGGGAAATGTTTGACATGACAGAGACAGAAAAGGAGAAAATGGGTAATTGTAAGGGACTTAAATAACTCTCCATTTTAAAGTCTTTCCACTTCCAAGAGGCTTTGGCCACTGCTGGCTGACAGGTTAGCTTGTGCTGCAGCTGCATCCCTGCAGAGCAGATCTTGCTCCTCTGGGAAAGGCTGGTTGTCTTTTCACATCCAGCCCTTCCAGGCATTTCTGTGCTTCATGCAGATGAGGGGAAGAGCAACCATCATCCCTTCTCCAGCAGCTCATGTTCCCTTTTTTTCTAGGTTATTAAAATAAAAGAGCATTTCCATCAGCTGTGGTAATCTGCTTGAGAAACAGATGTTTCTTGAAAAAGATGGGAGCAGCTTAAACATCTATGATGGGCTGATTCCTAATTCCCTGACTGAAAGCTGAAATTATCTTCACGTAACTTTGAAGAGGACGTGGTATTTGTCTCCCTGGGCAGGCAGCACTCTGCAATAAGCCCCTGAGCAGGGCTGAGTCTCTAAAAGAATTTATATCCCCTGAGGGAAAATGCCTCTAGTTTATCTACAATTTTTTTAAAAAGGAGAAAAAAGTAATTTCACAGAATTAATTGATTATGGAAATTTTTTGAAGTATAGAAGATACTAGGTGTGGTGACCAACGGGAGCTTACTGCCAATATTACAAGTCAACTTCCATGATCTGCTTTTCTTCACTTTTTTGCTGGCTTCTAAGAACATCTGCCCAATTTTGGGATCTAACTGCAAATGAAAGTGATATGTTGCAAACCCATTACAATAAAAATACACATCAAGCTAACAATTCTAAAAAAAAAAATGTCCTATATGTGTATGGTAGTTATAACTATCTCAGAAAAACCTCTTTTGGACTTAGACATTATAAATTTACTTTCTTTCGCAAAAGTTGTGTTTGTTGCCACCATCCAACAATACCAAGCTTGTTTTCAGCATCTCTTTCTGGCAGCATAAATTCCTGTCTGTGAGGGCTGAATCCCATTTGATCCACCTCCATCACACATGCGAAGTGGAATGATCTCTAGTTACGAAGCCAAACTTAAATAAAAAGAAAGAGCATTTATTGTTTTGTAACCAGTTTAAATGCACATGTGCCTAATGTTGGAAAAAAGGCTCCTGTAAAAGAGGGTGTATAACAGCCACATAAACCTGATAGCACCTCCTTTTCCTATCTGGATTTGTCCCAGTACTGTTTGCATTATTGTAGTGAAGGTGATGGAGTTGCCCAACTTTGGGGGTCTGGCTTTCTGTCTCAGGACCAGCAGAAGTGCTGTTCACCCCTTTAAAGTCATTAGGAAAGCCCTCTGTCCCCAGGGATCTTGGTGGCTGGCTGCCCTGCAGAGCAAGTCACTGTTATTCCACCATGTCTGAAGACATCTCAGGAGCACACTGTGTGATTAATAGCACCTAAAGATGGCTGGCAATTTCACAACCTGAAATGGGAAAAAATCTACCTTTACTGCCACATTTTCTTTGTTTTATTGGTGGGACTGATGCTTTTTGACTGGCTACCTGCTCCAGCTCTGGGCTCATTTGATGATCCAGGGAGATGGGACCCAACTCTCTCCCCAGTATCCTCTCCGTGCGTTCCCCTGGGAGTGCCCTGCCACACTGCCTGCAGCACCCAGCCCGTGTGTGCTCAGCTGCTGCTACAAGAAAATGTTGGATTGCAGCAGTGTGAGAGCTCCTGGGCTCAGAGGCAGTCAGGCAGGGAGAGAACAGAGGCAGGGAAAACACAGGCAGGAGGCCAAGTGGCCTTTGCGGGCTGACAGGAGCTGCTCGTGGTTGCCCTGCCAGGTCTGAGTGACAGCAGTGCCCTTGGCTTGCCGACTGGGATGAGGGCACCACATCCCCAGGGCTCTGTCGGCAACCCTCAGTGTCTGCCTCCAGAAGAGGTGGGGGAAAGCAATTTTATTCCACACTGGTTTACATTGGTTTGGGTTTTTTCTAGTTAAGTGCCCACCTCGTACATGCAGCTTGCAGCATGTGGCAATGGGTTGCAGGATGTTCTCTAGACAGAGGGCTGCAGCTTAGCATTTCCTCAGAAAACAGCCTGCTGCAAACACGTCAGATACCCTCCTCTGCCCTCTGTTCTGGTATCCCAAAGACTAAACAGAGTCTCAAGATCTCCAGAATTATCTCTAGAGCCTTGGTCCAGTGTACCTAAAACACCACCGTGGCTGTGCAGGAAGAGCAGCAGTGGTGCTGCTCCCCTGATCTCCCCAGGCAGAGCTGCTGCTGCAGTGTAGTGGCGACACTGGGGCTCGGCCACCCACCACTGAGTGCCCTTTGCCACGCTGGCCATACGTCTGGGAGGCACTGCTGTCACCCATCATCTCAACCCACAAAGCACCATGACAAGGACGGTTGCCCAACACGATGGTCCCTGCAAGTGCTTGCTCTGCACTGAGCAAGCTGTCTCTTCTAAACTCGTCTGGACAAGAGCAAGACTTTCCTCAGTCCTTTTATGTCTGAGGCTGCAGTACAAAATCCCACAGAGGACTAAGAAATCCTGTTTTTCTTCATGCATATAGTGTATTTCTTTGGCCTGAACTTTCCCCATTTAAATGCAGCCTGAAGAGTGCATGAAAAGAAAAAGAAAAAAAAGAAAGCCCCATGCAAAATACTCCCCTGCACACATAGTCCTTCCCCAAAGAGCAGGTGAGAGAGAGAGAGCAAACCACATGTGACAGATGTTAGTAACGTTGCCGAATGCACTGCTGGCAGGAGCTGAGCCAAAAAGGCAGTCAGGGAACCTGTACAATATCGCTGCCTTAGTAGTTTCAGCTTCCAGGCAAAGATGCTGCTCCATATTGTGGTATATACACAACTTGCAATTGTTTTTTCTTCTGCTGCTCATGTCAAGGGAAATGAATTTTAGAGATTATTAAGATACTATTTATTTGCAGAAAGTGTATTTTTTAAATAGCAATTAATAATTTTACTGAGCAATCTATGGTCATTTATATTTTGGTTGTTTATCTTGTGTGCCATACAGGGCTAGCAATTTCCTAACTTGTGTGGTATTCTGTGCAGGGGTGTATTTTGTTTTCTGCTGCTGTGTCAGGCTAATGCCACTGTTGCTATGGTAATGGTGATGTTTGAGTCTGCTTTGTCACCTTTGTCCTGCTATTTTTTTCTTTAAAAACAAATTCATGCTGTGGAGGCCTGGAAAGCAGGCAGAGGGTTTGCTACGGGAGCTCAGCCCCTTCTCTTTTTTATTTACTTATAATAGATTATAAAGCAGTGTGGCAATTTCAGAGATGAATAAAGCCCGAAGCCAGCAGAACTCATCACATCTGCTGAAGCCAACCTCCCATAAAAATGTCACCGAGTTATCCCTGTATGGCAGACCGGACGTCCTGGTTGGGAGTACTGCAAGGCATCCCATCTTAATTAGAAGATGCCTGTAACTATGAGTCCATCATCATCCTGTGCAGTTTCATCCACAGTTTTAGAAATTCTCCATTATTTAGAAAAAGTCTACCAAATGTTTATCAGCTCCACCATGCCCTCCAGCATTTTTTCAAGGCTGACTCATTTCCTGTCATTTTCCTTCGTCCCCAGGTATCACTCCCAGGACCATGCTTTTACTTCCAATTAGCCCGCAGTAAAATGCATTTTGCTTGTCCGGGTGCAGCAGGCTGTGTGATTCAGCCAGCCTTTCTGCTTTATTTACTCTCCTGCCTTTCTCTGCGTGTTTTATCAGCAGTGATTTCACATTTATTTCCACATCACTAACAAAGATGCTGGGCAGTGGCTGTGTGTGGCTCTCTGAAAAGCTCCAGCAGCAACTTCTGCACCTGAGGATATGCCTGTTTTCTTTTCCCAATGTGTCACTCTACACTGGCATTTTCCCACTATGGCAAAGCGTACCAGACATGAAGCAAGGCACAGGCTCCTCAGCCAGCTCTGGTAGGATTGCTGAGGTTAAGCTGTTTTAAAATATGGATCTCTAGTGGAGTTACTGCACACTGTCCTTGATTGCTGGTGGATGGACAACACCTGCTCCAGCATTCCCAGCTTGGACTTGGACTTACCATACATGTGAAGCAAACTGGGCTTAAGCTTTTGTTTATTCTTAGAAAAAAACAAGGAGAAATGGTGAAGGTCAGCTGGACTGCTCAGCTGCCCTAAGTGCCTGGCACCCACACCTCCCTTCCACAGGACTGGAGAAGCACATTTGGAGAGAGAAGCAAACCAGAGCTTGGCCTTTAATGAAGGAATACAGCGAATCCACCCCATGCTTTCCAAACACTCTGTGAGCCTGGGCTCTGAAAAAATTATGAATTTGTCCTGTTCTGAGGAAAGGACGGATCCCAGTTCCCCTTGTGGGCCAGAGGAGGGGGAGTTTCAGCAGGCGGTTTGGGGCTGGGTGGCTGTGCCAGCCCGCACACAGCTCTGGGATGGCAGCAGGCTGCAGGTAGCCTCCAGAGTCAGGAGCATGGATCGCTGTACAGGAGCAGCCAGCATTGCCCATTCTCTCCCTGAGCCAGGGTCAGAAGTCATGAAGGTCTAATTCACTTTAAGGTTTATTTTGTGCTAGGAATTGCCAGTGTTTTCTTCTGAACTACGTAGGCTTCCCAGCCACAAGACCGTCCTGCTGGCATCATTTCTTGCTCCAGCTCTCTGTGCTGTGCTCTGGTAGCAGGTAGCAGTGAGGGCACAGCATTAACACAACGTGCCCGTGGGGCTGCAGCCCACAGATGGGTATGTGCCTGCTCATAAACCTCCTTTGCCTCTGAGATTCCTTGCCTCTGCAAATATAAAGGGGGAGGATGACTTTCTGGCAGAGGGTCAGGGTCCAGTGTATCCCACCCGTACCACATACCAGCGGTACCGAGCTGATTATAAAAGAGCGTTTATCATTCCTGAGCCGTTCATTTGAGGCAAATTGAACAACATGGCAATTACCCCCAAGGTGCCCAGGGACCATTTGTGGTCTCTTGTGTGCAAATGATACGATGAAATTGTTTCGGAAAGCAAAAGAAAAAAGAGAGCATTTATGTCCCTCACTATCTCGAGGCCTTCTCGCTATCTGCAGGCGGCGTGACTACAGGGGACTTTGATGTTTGCTACACGTGCAACAGAGGCATTGGCGGTGCCTGCTTTTATAGCACCAATACAATATTAACTGCAGCAGTTTAAGATAGCCTGTAAAGAAATCTTGAGCAACTGGCTAAGTCCAGAGATGCAGTTACAGTTGCTGTGTGACATTTCATCCTAATGGGAGCAAGGCTATGGTCTGCGATCCTCCCTGTCTCTTCCTAAAACACAGTCAGCAGTTTTCAAGCAGTGGTTGTTCCTCACGGACTCATAAAACCATCTTTTAAGAAGGGGAAAGGTACAAATCATCATGAAGTTCTGGTTTCCAGTAGTTTCTGGTTTTTTCTAAAGCTTTCCTGAGAACTGAAGGAAAACGAAGGTTTCAGCAGAAGTGGCCCCTGCTTTTTCAAGAATGTAGAAACCAGACAATAGTGAAAAATAATTTTAAAAAATCACTCTAAACAATTACTTATATCACTGCATAAATGCAGAATATATCAACTGTGTTTTGTCTTCTCTGTCATTTCTGAACAAATGCCAGGATCATGAATATCAGAGCTGCTAACACCACAACAGCTTTATTAGACTCAGGCCTGCCTGCATCTGAAAATGAAGATCACCTTTAGGGGAAAAGAGGGGAAGAAAATCTCTTAAAATCCACCAGATTTCAAGAGAGGCTTTTCCCCCAACTCATTTGTAGCTGTACCCTGGCACAGGAGAACTAGTGGAGAACTCAGTTTCTCCAGATGGTTTGCTGAGTGTACTGAGCATCGTCAGCAAGCAAAGCTTTCCAGCCTGGTGAGCTGCATAAGACAAGAGAAGGTCGCAGAGATGGCCATGCTGGGGGACATTTCCACCACTCCTGCTGCAGCTGGTCACCCACTCCTGGCACCGGGTCACCCACTCCTCTGAAAGTCCTCCCAGGCTGCCTCTCCCTGTCAGGGTGGCTGTGGCTGGAGGACCCAGCCATGCTGCGGGCGAACCACACGTCCGCTAGCTAAAATCCTTTTCTGCAGGATGCCTTTGTGCTTGTTTTTCCCATCCAGGAAGGAGTAAGTCACGTTTATTATTTATTTCAGTTATTCCTCCCTTACAAATCAAACAAGAAAGGTCAACAGTGTTATTTCACCCTATTTGCTTCCTTACTGTTGAAGTCATCGTTGCTGTGGTTTTCCTGGCTCTCAGTGATTGACAGCATACAGAACAGCTACCTGACAGGTAGGCAAGATCTTTCTCCTGGAGGTTAGATGTGGTGTTGTCTACTTCCCTCTGCTTTTTGTTTGTGGTATTTTTTTTTCCTTTCATATTTTTCTTTTCAGAAGGGTAAGGCAATGTTTTGTTCCTTTCTCCCCTTCTCCTCCTTCAAAGATGGACTGAAACTTGACCTTCTGATTGTTCATCTCAGATGCTCTCAGGAAAGCTCTGAGTGGTAAATGAGGTTCCAAATGCAGGAAGAGATTACTGTATTTTTCTTTTCCTTTTTAAAACCTTGAATAAATGAAAATAGATGGTAATCAACAAACCTGTGGCTAGAGGAAAAATCCCTTTAACTCACATTTTACTTCAATTACATTCAGGACAAAGAAACACATTGCACCATGTGCATGAATAGATGCTTTATTATTCAAAACAAGCTTCAAAGAGCATTACGTCCCCTATAGAAAATATGCAATCAGTGTTTAATTCAATGGTAGGATGCAAATTTAAATTCCCATAAGGGGAAGACTGTTAATGCCATTTAAATTGGTTGTAAATTACAGATAATACGCTTGAGACCCGAATACAGATTAGGAGAGTGTTGCTTTATGAATCCAGCCCTGCTTTGAACTTACTGGGTATTTATTTATGGACAATAAGACAGTGTGGGCTTGTTTACACCTATATAGTCATCTGACACAATACATATGGAGGAAAAAAAGCATTTTGTTTTTAAAATACAGAAGCTGTTACCTCCAGTTTGATGGGGATTGGTTGTGCGGAGATGTTTTTTGGTTGCAACCATGTCTGTTCTCCTCTCTGTCTGCTCTAGAGTCACGTATCTTATGAATCACACAGAAATTAGCCCAGAGCAATTGCCATTTCCCTATTTTATTAACAGTGGAGGGAAATCCTGGGTGCTTAGTGTAACCCATCGTTGTGTGCTTGTGACACCAGCCCTCTGCAGGGCTCAGAGGCTGCTGCTGCCTTTGCTGGGGTTGGTACCTTGGTTGCTTCACTATAGTGGGTCTGGTATGTCCCTCTCCATGGCCATAGCTGCCAAGGAAGGAGCCTCTCAGCAAGAGTTTTTAGGGGATTTTTTGTTTCCAGAGAAAGCAATGTTCTGTGGCTCCATCCTTTGTGCACCAAAATAGTCATTAAAAACAACCGATGCACTTTAAGACCAAAGTGTTTAAAACGAGCTGTATGTCTCACGTAGCACAACGTCTGTTTGCTGTTATTTTCTGCAGTGTATTTCTTGCCCATTCTTTGTATAAGACAATAACTTGTAGAACTGAGATTTTTTACTTTGTAAAAGGCAACTAACTAGTCATTTGAGAAGCAGCTCTGCAAACCACTGATGGTATGAATGAGCCCTTCTGGTATGGATGCCATTAAGGCCACTCTAGCAATGTTTTGCTGGGCTGTGTCATGAGAAACTTTGGAGCACATTTCTTCATGTTGTATGTCCCTAGGTATATCAGTACTTCATCAGCACATTACGAACTGAGTAAAAATATTTTGCATTGCAAAAGCACCACACTGCGTGGTTAATTTCTTTCAAGGCAATAGAGTTTACATCCCCAGAGTCATGGAAAAGTGGCCATTACTCTCAAACACTATTTTACAGAGTGGTTTTTACTTTGAATATGTATGTGTGGGTGGGAGGGTGGAGGGGCAGAACACACATCTTTTAATTGTTTCTGAACCTTCTGGCTACATCATAGGAAATGCCTATCTCAGTTACTTGAAGTTTACACAACCGCTTGCAGATTCATCCGAAGCTGACTGCAGAGAGGAAACCATTTACCCACCTTGCTTTCCTCCTACTGTTTTCAGGCCCATCCAGTTCTCTAATACAGATGAAGCACCAGAGCATCTTGTGCTTTTCTGTCGTCTTAAGAAGCTCTCTGCCAACAGAAATATCTTCTTAAAGAGGACATAAAGGCTTTTATCTTAAGCTTCTGTGTACATTAACCAGCTCATTCTGCTGCAGCCCGTACTGGGAGACCACACAGGTCTTTCCGGGAACTTTCCAAGTCCTCCTGATCCCTGCTGAGGTCTGGACACTAGTTAGTGGATGCAGTGTAATGGTAATACTCTTGCAGAAAGACAATTTCATTGTATGCAGGGATGCTACCATTTCTCTATTTCTACTTGTTCAGGTGCTCTTGAAACCTGTTTGTTGCTCTGGCTAAATCATTATACTGGAAGAAACATATTCTGTAATTTATCTCAAATGACTTCCAGCTCTGCTTTAGGGTCACAAATTTCCAGAATACAACCCCCCATCTTACACTCCTGATCTGCTTCATTTATTTCTAAATTCATAACTGTACCTATGTCTACAAGAAAATGCATGTGGTTTGCATCAGCCTTCATCAAGAGAGAAGCAGATCTTTTGGCCAGGTTATAAAACCTATATTAAATCTCATTAGATCAAGAATAGGCACCCATTGGACTCCACTAAAACCACACTATATGGAATTACCCTTCCCTACTTCCAAGTTTTTTTAGTTTCTCTGTTCATGTTACTCATTCTTTGAATGGGAGCTACATTGGTTTTGCTTAGTGCTCTTTTTTCCCCAAACACAAAAATGTAGGTACTTTATGGCAATACCATCTTTTGTGACCTACAGACTTCTGATTCTAGTAAAAACATGTTATCAAGTATATTTGACAAAACCTGTTTTCCATGAAGAGATGTTGATAAGCATTACTAATGCTCTCATCTTTTCATTTCTTTTTATGGATTGCATCCCCAATCAGCCTCTCCCTGAACTATGCCTGGGATCCATGCCAAGATAACCAGTTCAATGTCTCCTGCATAATTCCCTTGGTTTTCTAAAATACTGGCCCCAAACTTTCTTTTAAGGCCCTCTTGGTCATCTTCTTATTTGCTTTTTATTCCCTTCTCCTACTCCCACTTTGCAGGATTTTCCCAGGGCTTAAAGATTTAGTTCAGAGGACTTCTCTGCTTTTTTTTTTATGTTACTCTTGGGTGCCAGCTACTTAGGACTACAGATTTTAAATAGTTACAGATTATGAATAACCACAGGCTAGGATTTCAGACCTGTATATGCTATGTAGAGACAAGGTGAGGTCTCTCTGATGAAGTTCAGACATCGATATAGGTTTCATGCTGGACTCTTCCAACACATCCAGTGGGCCAGTTCAGCCTTTGCTTCATACTTTTCCTGGTTGTTTGCACCAGTTCAGTGTGAGCACACACACATTGCTGAACCAGCCTGACATTTATTACTGCGCTTTCAGTGCTGTCTTCTGGAGCCTGACTGTGCTCTGATTGAAGTAATTTTGTTTTTAAATGGAATCATTAGCATTAAAAGCAGGGGAATTTTAGGATGCAAGTTCTGAAGTACCCTGGAACCTCTAAGAGCCAAATTTCCTAGGCTCCTCTGAACTATGATAACTGAAACGATTTCATTAATAAGAAATGCTTATGTGTATTTTCACTTCTTTGCCCACATTATGGTCAAAAGTGAACATCACAGCAAGGAGAAAGAGAGCAGAGTCTTGTTCAACATGTGTGTCCTAAGGTTTGACCTTAGCATACAATGGGCCTGATTCTGCACTGTGTGTTACGTTGACTTGCATTGCAGGAGATACCCAGCACTTTATTGCCTCAAGGTGCCAGAATCACCTTCCCCAAAATCTGGAAACTTTTATACTATACTTACTTAACTGTCTCATTTAATTAAAGCCTCACAGAAGCAAGGTTGATAGACAGACTACGGTGTCACAGTGGGATTGCTCCCAGACGTGAAAGAAATGAGTCCCCTGCTGTCCCTCATCCTGCACACCTAATGATGCCATGACGATTTTTTGCCTTTTCTTTTATATACCTTTTATATATTCTCAGTGCCCTTAACATGCATACTTGTAATTCCTTAAGTCTGATAACTTAGCATAGTATTCTATTAAGCCAAAAAACCAAACATCCTAAAGGCTGCACAGTTGGAGGCCAGAAAGCCCTACGCTATCTTGAGAAACCATAGTCCCCTCTAAAATACATCCTGTAAACTAGGATTAAGCCCATCTAGGGGAAAATACTTTGGGATAGGAAGATACCACGCTATTCATTTAAGCCTCTCATTGAGGCATCTTTGTTAGATATGCTAAATTGCAAGGTCTATAAAATTCTATACATGATCTACTGCGTGCGTGCATTTTGGCATATTCCACCTTAGCAAAGTGTTGCACTATAAAGATTCTTATTAAATACCAAAATAAAAACCCTTTATCCCTTAACCATGTCTAGCTCTTAATTTTAGGACCAAGAAAAAGGCATCACTACCCCTCTCACCTCCTTTAATCATGCTCTTCCTAGCATAATTACAGGAATTTCCTCTTGAGCCTTGCCAGCTGCAGATATCAATTTGCAGTCTCCGTTTGACCGGTGATTTAACACATCTTCAGAATGGAACTGGGGATATGCCTCCAGCCTCCTGTGAGTGCTGCTGCCCCGTCCTTCTCAGGTCATACAGGTGTGCCCAGCCTATCCCCATCTCCTCTCTCTCTTACATGCATCTATTGCTGACTTCATACAGAAAGCCAAGTTTGCTCTTCGAGTTCCTGCGTAAAATATATGGTAACATATCAAGCAGCCAATGTCAAGAGACTTTGGGCTATATTCATAAATGCTTCACTGATTTCCTAAAGACACAATAAATTATTGCTTTGGAAGTATCTTCATTCACCTGTTCCAGGCAAATGGGAGAAGGACAATCAATTTTTCTTTTTGAAATGCCAGAAATCCTAAACTTATGCAATTTCCTGACAGTCCCTACATTTGCAGTGGGATTTTATGAGGTTGTATCAGTTGACCTACTCCTTTCAGAGTTCAAGCAAGTTGAAAAAAAGGAACAGTAATAAATATAGCCACAGACAGATTTAAGCACATTCTGTAATCCAGAAAACTGAACTTATTCTAAAGGCAGTTCCTTCTGAATTTTCAGTGAAAGAATTGATAGCATTACCCATTGAAATGGAATTTAAATGGAGTTCAGAGAGACAAATTTTGTTCTGTAAAAGCCTCTGATTCTGAGCTAGCATCTTAACAAATCTTTAAAGATGAGATAACAGGAAACTTTTGTTTGTTTGCTTGCTTGTTTGTTTGTTTTCTATTAAGAGCAGGGATTTAAGAAAGAAGAAGGGAAGATGATGGCAGTACTGCCTCAGTGACCACCTGCAAGCCAGCCATCACTCCTCAATACTACAGCCATGTGCAGCTCAGAGCAGGCTGTGCAGCCATTCGTCACATCAAAGCACGGACATTTGTCTTCAATGTCCTTTAGCTTTTCAAGCTCCTTCCTTCTGTCCTCGGTCTGCATTTTTCTCCTGGAATGCATTTCCCCGTCAGTCACTTTCACACATCCCCCCATGCATAGGAAAAATCTTTCAGGTTTTGCAAAGCCCATCGTTCCCTTTTCTTAAATTTCTCTTGAAAACTTTCCTTAGCCACCACACCTACAAATCTTTCCCATCGGGGGCTGGTTAGGCAAATACAAGCTGTGACTTCTGACTTTCTGCAAACCCTCTTCCTTTTATTGTTCCCCCACTTTCCCAATCCAGCTATAAGCAGATTTTGCCCACCCGTTGCACCCTGCAAATGTGCAGATCTCGTGGTAAGGGGGGGCCTCCTTTTCACAACCCACCTACAAGGCACTGAGCCCACTGGGAATTTGCACAGTGTATTCCTCTGCCACTCCCGTTGTGGAACCAGAGGAAGTGACCTGGTAGTGTATTGTACCCTTCCACTTTCTGCAGGCAAGCTCTCAACAATCAAGCAGTTAAATATCCATCTTTTTTTGCAAAGTTCTGTTCCTGTTAACGTTGCTCACAAATGCCACTTTGTGCTTTGGTTGTTATTTGCAAAACACTAGGTGCCTCATGGAGAAGCCAAGATTTGGGCAGTGAAGTGAGTCCAAACAGGCTGCCACCAGGCCACCCCTTTCAGATGTCATTCTGAGGAAGGCACGCCTCCAGTTGCCTAGCCCTATTTCAATGAAAATCTATGGGTCAAAATACTTTTAGGTGTCTTGACAGCAATACTGCGTGCCAGCAAATAAATCCTAGTTTATAAAACTGTCTGTATGAGGAAAAGGGATGCCATTTTCCCCACTGTACTTCATCCCTGTCCCTAAATATGCAGCACACATCACATATATGGAGGTAAGACCTCAGTGATAAATTGCAGAGCGACGTGCTAAATGAATTTGTACTGCAGCCCCAACAGCTTCCCCTCCCCTTTGACTTTTATCCCATCTCTCAGGATTTACTCTAGCATTCCTCTGAACAGCCACCATTTAAAAACAGAAAACTAAACCAGAAAGGTCACCATCACCTAAAAAATCCATCCCACTCACCTGTTAAGGCTTTTTTTTCCTTCATGCACACAAGAATTTCCACAGAACACTACACGGCCATGTGGCGAGACGAGCAAGATGTAGTGCTGGACCAGTTACCAGTTTCTTTAAACATAACATCACCATGACCCTTAAGGCTTTTATCCTGCAGCCATACAGAGAAATGCAAACAGGGAGCATGAACTGCTGTTTGGACGTGGCAGCCTTTCACCACAAGCATGGCACAAGATGGGAAAGCAGAGAATCCGACTGTGCAATGTTCAAATTTAATCTTTCAGGGAGAGAAATGAAAGGGCCGTGGCACTGGGAAAGAAAGCTTTCCTGTTTCCTAGTGACACTCCATTTAGATCTGGAATAGCTCCCAGAAAGGACTTTAAGTATGAGAGACCTTTGTTTTTGAAAACACAATTTTGGCTCATTTCAGAGGGATTTTATCGTTTTCTGTGGGCATGGATAACTGGATTCATGACAAGTCCTTTTGTATCCTTTACCAGCAAAAGGATACAGAAGCTGTCACAGTACTTTTAAGTTTCCAAGCCCACATTGCTCATTTTTCCCTAATATGTTTGATTGATGTAGCATCACCATTATCTGGTGTATACATATTTTCTTTACATTAATGTAGCACAAGCCATGTAATTTACTTGTGTGAAGTTAAATTGTTTTAATTTTTTTTGTTCTCTTACAAAGAACTCTTTTACCTCGTTGTTGTGGTTTAAGCCCAGCCAGCAGCCAAGCCCCACCCAGCCACTCACTCACAGCCCCATCAGCGAGATCAGGGAGAGAATGGAAATGTAAAAGCTGGAAAACTCGTGAGTTGAGATAAAGACAGTTTAATAGGGAAAGCAAAAGCCATGCATATAAACAAAGAAAAACAAGGAATTAATTCACAGCTTCCCATGGGCAGGCAGGTGTTCAGCCAGCTCCAGGAGAGCCGGGCTCCACCACGTGTAACGATGACTCGGGGAGACAAACATCATCAATCAAAATATCCTCCTCTTCGTCCTTCTTCCCCCACTTCATGTACTACATGATGTCAGATGGTCTGGAATATCCCTTTGGTCAGCTGGGGTCACCTGTCCTGGCTGTGTCTCCTCCCAACCTCCCGTGCACCCCCAACTTCCTCTCCAGCATGGCAGTAAGAAAATCAGAAAAGGCCTTGGTTCTCTGTAAGCCCTCTCAGCAGTAATAAAAACATCACTATATTATCAACCCTGCATTCAGCACAAATCCAAAACACAGCTCCATACTAGCCACTGTGAAGGAAATTAACTCTACCCCAGCCAAAACCAGCAAACTCCTGCATTAGACCTCATTGCTGTCAGGATCAGAAAGTCTCAGAGGGCAGGACGTGTCATTTAGCGATGGCCATGAAAAATCAGGTAGCAGTGAATTTGTAGCAGTATAGAAAAATATCACATCATTTAAGTGTGTACCACTATTAATCCCAAGAACCAGCAATGAGCTATAATGTAAATCACATGTTGCATGAACCTATAGGAGTTGACGTAATCCCTTACAAGTGATGATGCACATAAGCTGTTGTCAATTATTTCTATCTATGTGGCACCTAAATACAGTCCAAAAGCATGTTTGACTATCACAGTCAAGGCATGGAGCATAATTCAACAGAGAGGCTGATGAGCCTTTGGCACTGTTTTCCACAGAATTTTCCTGGAGAAACTGGCTGCTCATGGCCTGGATGGGTATACTGGATAGGACCTGGACAAGCTGGACCAGTGGGTTGAGGCCAATTGTATGAGGTTCAACAAAGCCAAGTGCTGGGTGCTGCACTTGGGCCACAACAACCCCATGCAGTGCTACAGGCTGAGGGCAGAGTGGCTGGAAAAATACCCAGTGGAAAAGGACCTGGAGCCAGCTGAACATGAGCCAGCATGTGGCCAGGTGGCCAAGAAGGCCAATGGCATCCCAGCCTGTATCAAGAACAGTGTGGTCAGCAGGACCAGGGCAGTGATTGATCCCCTGTACTGGGCACTGGTGAGGCCACACCTCAAATCCTGTGTCCAGTTCCGGGCTCCTCTGTTCAGGAAGGACACTGAGGTGCTGGAGTGTGTCCAGAGAAGGGCAACAGAGCTGGGGAAGGGTCTGGAGCACAAGTCTGATGAGGAGCAGCTGAGTAAGCTGGGGTTGTTCGGCCTGGAGAAAAAGAGGCTCAGTGTGGACCTTATAACTCTCTATAGATGCCTGAAAGGAGGTTGTAACCAGCTGTGGGGAGCAGCCTCTTCTCTCAGGTAACAAGTGATAGTATGAGAGAAAATGGCCTCAAGGTGCACCAGGAGACGTTTAGATTGGAAAGTAGGGAAAATTTCGTTAGTTAAAGGGTTGCCAAGCATTGGAACTGGCTGCCCATGCAAATGGTTGAGTCACCATCCCTGGAGATATTTAAAAGAAGTGTAGTTGTGGTGCTTAGAGACATGCTGTAGTGGTGGACTTGACAGAGCTAGGTTAAGGGTTGGACTTGGTCCTCTTAAAGTTATTTTCCAAGCTAAATGATTCTACAGTTCTATAATTCCGTGACAGCATGATGATGACTGTGACCTGAAGTCATTACAATTGGCTAACACCGCGATGGGCATGTGGAGTTTTCTTCCCTATTATGGATCAAAGAGAACAGGACCGGTGTGATTTCCTTAGTGCTGGGGACTTCTGTGTCCTTGGAGAAGGGTGAGATATACTTCAAACATCTTTAATAAAAGAAAATGATGATAAGCCATTCTCCAGGCAAGAGTTGTAAATACCACTGTGTATATTGGCTTTTAAAATAGAGACATTAGCCAGAATATCTCAGACTGTGTAATTTAGTGTCTTTTATCATTTCATCTTCTAGTTACAGTACCAAAAGGAGTGATGTCTGGAAGATAAATTTAATATGCAGAAGAAAATCCCTCACTTTAAACATATTTAATACTTGAATGGTGTAATAGAAAAGCCAGTTTTATTATTTTTCCAAAAATGGACTTAAAAACTCAGTATCTCCTGAAAAATGGCTGAGTTTTGAAAACCACCTAATCTTTTACAAGTTCCAGATCTTTTCCTTCTTCAACATCATGGGTAGAAAAGTTATTGTAGCGTGAGAACCCCAGTATATTTTTCATGACACATTGGTGTGCAGCAATGGGTTAAGCAGTGGGTTGTTAAACATAGACTACAGTAATGCCTATTTCCCAGTAGAATGGAGGATGCAGATTTTACAAGTTTCTAAGGTGAAATTATAACAATGACTTTGACTGGTCTTGAAGCTCTTGTACTGAAGCAGATGTTCATACTTTACCTCCATGTGTGATATAGCTATTGAACAAAATTAAATGGCAAAACAGACGCAGTCGATATGCGATGTGTGCAATTTGATGACCTCATGGAAGCAAGGAGGAAATCAGACTTCACAATTCTTAGTGGTCTGCTCGTTGCTTGTGGAAGGTTAAGGCCAACAGGTGAAAAAGATTGGGAGGTTATATTGAAAACAGTGTAGTCTGAATGAAAGAAACATGTAGGCCCTGCCATGCAGTCTATAGGCAACCTGTAATTATCAAAACAGAAACCTGCTTTTCACATGGCATGTAGGCAACGGAGTGTCACAGAAACAAGGACTATGGCAGCTCTGCATTTGTATTTCACCCAAAGAAAACACAGAATTAAGCCTGGAGAAAAGAACATGTCAAATTAACCCTCTCTTAGAGGCCACAAAAGTCATCCCAGTGACTGACAATGTCAGCCATGTCAGTATGTCCTGGAGGACAATCAAATGTGCAGAGGCACGGTGAGTGAGTATAAGGCCAACCAGCAGGACCCAGGAGGCACCCTGGGCATCCTGCTTTTGGTAAGACTTGCATGGGAGATTGCTGAGGCACTGAGAAATTCTTTACTTTATGAAATACACTTGCTGAGGTGTGAGTGATAAATGATCCAGAGCGAAATTTGTCCTTCTGATCTGCCATGCAAATCACAGTGAAGTGGCAGGAGTGCAGTGTTTGCTCGGCTGCAGAGCATGAAGGGGACTCAGTCCTCCACGCCTCCCAACACAGCGGGCCAGATCCCATTTCCTCCCACCATCCCGTCTGGCTAGGTGCCAGTGCTACAGGCAGCATGTGCCTTTGCTGCCAGAAGCCAGACTCCCTCCTTGCAGTAGGACTATGTATGTCCTGACTTTTCCTGAGCTGGCATCTGCCCTTGCTCTTGATCCATCCTGGCTGGCACCCTACGTGCCCCAGCAGACTGATCTGTGCATCAGCTTATCAGTGCCAGGTACCTGAACCACACGAGAGAAGTTTGAAATCTGCAGGAAGATGTCCCTTGCCCAAGCAGTGTAAGGTGTGAGGCACTGGGTGCCTCAGTCCCCAGTCCCTGTATCACACCTAGAGATGCCCTGAAGAATGTGTGTGTGTCTGTGTCTGTGTGTGTGCATGTGCAGGGCAGCTGAGTGAAAAGAACAGATTTTGTGCTGTGTGCTCCTGTCTGAGACATACAGATTTCATAGGAGAAATCATGCAGAAGTTAGCCCAGAGATAAAAGAAATATTCCTCATAGGAAGGTGTAACCAGAACTATGCATCTTCACCTGGTCTATGCCTCACCTACACACGGGACAGCAGCTCTGGTATTTCCTCAGATCTTTCCTTCCTGCTCTTGGAAAAGCATTAGCACTTCATGATGGAGACACACAGCCATTCTGTGCCTGATGGACCCTCTCAGTCTTGTCTGCCATACCTGTAGTTTCTGATACAGGAGCCTTCAGCATATGTCAGCAGTGCTTGTTCAGTCCCTGAGAGCAAGACCTGATGTTCAGTACTACTGAATGTCATTTGCTTTCTATTACTCTGGCTTTCAAGGCCATCCAGTTTTCCTGCATGGTCAAGTGCCGCATGCTGACCGGGGTCCTCATTCTAGCCAACAAGAACACATTCTTAGGAGGCTACTGCAAATGTCTGATTTACAGAATGAGTCAGGATATGACATTAGTTCCCAGTGTGTCTCGCAGATCTCAAAGTATCACTTCTAGTTCACAGACCAATGAACTCACGTTGTGCTTCTGGAGCACAGGTTTACTTACCATAAGGCAGTTCCCACACAAAAATGGCTCTCATGCAGCAGCATCCACGTGAAGCTGGTAAACAGGCACCTGAGACACCTGGTGAAGACCCTATCCTATGTCCACTTAAGGTGAAATGGACATTGTAGGCTTTAAGAGGGTTTTTCACTAAGTATTTTCCAAAGTAACGTTGATGGATGACTGTCAAAGTATCTCCCCCCAGTCTGTACCCATGTGTGTTTTACACAGAGGTTGGGGTCCTTGCCCACAGCACCATTTCAGGGTCCACACGTGGGAATGCCAGCATTTTGATCAGCCATCCTCAGCACAGGTGTAAAAATCCTGATTTAAGACTAATCATGGCAAAGTAATTATTTCTGAGCCATGATGGCAGGCAGTCCCAATTAACTCTAAACAGGATATAAGTACCAGGGGGAGAAACCCTTCTGTAGGGGGAATTTAAGCTAGAAGGGGCCAAGGAGAGCCCAGACATGAGCAAAATAAATAGGAATCTTTTCGAGCAGAGGCTAAGGTTGTGTTACTGCTTCTCAGTTTTCAGTAGCCCAGAGTTCTTGAAAGAAGGTAGACAGAAGGTTAGGCTTTCTCTGCTCTGCTGCAGATGTGGAATGGCCATTCAGTTGCCCCTGCCAAATAAAAAAAAAAATTACCTTTATTGGAGTTATTTTCAGAAAGGTGGCTCTACCATTGTTACTAGCACCAATATTCTGGTAGCCGTGTCCCCAGATTTTCATGTTTGGCATGTTCTATGTTCTCAAGAGAAACCCATCAGACAGCAGCTACCCAGAGGAAATCCTGTTTGATTCTTCCCTGGTTTATTCCAGGCACAGTCCTATGGTGAGTGTCTCATGCCTTTGGGTTTCCTCCCAGTGCACAGACCTGGGCTGCTGGGCAGCTGTATTTTCAAAAGCTAAACATAAAGATGTTCAAGAAGATTTCAGACTCATTAATAATGTTTTACAGTGTTATCTCAAAAAAAAAAAAATACTACTTTCCTCAAACATTACAACTAACTTTCTGATTTTAATATACATTTGTCCCATGGGGTTTTCACCCATTAAGATAGATTAAGTGACTATTCTAATGTACAATAGCAGATTTTGCCCTGTGGTTTAGTGGCTGGCTGTGGTTGACTGATACCCAGCCCTCTGAATCCCTGCTGAGTATCTAAGCTCTATGAGCTGCAGTGAATGCATTTAATCTACATAAAAAGAACACAAATTGCATGTTAGCCTTTTTGAGCCCAGTAATCAGTTTTACAGTTTACTTGGTATGCTTCTCCGCAGTCCTAGTGGCTCCAAGGAGGTTCCAAGGATTCTTCCTTTTTTTTTCCCTCTGCTCATCTCACGTAGAAGAAAAGTGTTTGCATTTTGATTGTGCTCATTCCCTGACCCCTGTAATTTAACCATTGTTCATATTTAGTGCTGACTGGAGTCCTGCGGGGCAGCTGATAACAATAATTTGTAATAAAGCATATGCAGGCTCTATTTTTTATCCTTGTTTTCCCTAATAATGCGAAATTAAATTAATTAATTAAAACAGATGAAGTAAAATAGGATTCCAGGGCTGCCAAAATACATGGATTATCCCAGCCTCGCATTTAGGATGATTATAATATTTGGCATGTATCTAGCGCTTCAAAGTGGCATCGCAGTTAATCCTTGCCCCACCGCCCCTCTGAAGTGTGTTGTTATTCCTCAATTTGCACATGAGGATGCCCAAGCAGAGAGGTTAACTCCAGAACGAGCCAAAGCCTGCGCAGGCACAAGCGGCTTCCTGCAGCACAGCCCCCCTCTCCTCCCCCCAAGTGTGATTTTGGATGATCTGGAGATTACCGGCGAAGCCTGTGGATCCCTGGAGCTTTTGCAGGGCGGGGGATTTGCGGGCGATGTTCTGAAATGGGCTCGGAGGCGGGGGAAGGGGGGGCTCAGTCGGCACCGAGCACATCCTGACAGGCCTGACAGCGGCATCGTGTGTAGACCACGAGGTGCAAATTGAGTTGCTCATTTGCCAGCTGCATCAAGCAGATGAGGAGCTCATCCCAAAATTATTATAATCCCAAAGACATACATGCTCTTCAGGACTCAGATAAAAAAAAAGCAAAACTAAACTAACAGCTGGGGAAAAATGTGCAAAATGCTCTTTAGACCAAATAGTTCTCTGGCAAAATGTAGTTTCACCTAAATATTTTGTGGGGTTAGTGTTGGCAGATGAGAAAATATTGGAATCTTCCATCTCCGCTCAATTTCATCTCAGGTAATTTTGATATTTTTTGCTGGTTTCATACATAAATATCCTTTGGTGTGTGAGTGAAAACAAAAAGGAAATTAAACACACCAAAACATGATGTCTTGGCAGCTCTGCAATTTATTTTGGAGGGGTGCTGGATTTTGTGGGACACTGCAGGATGCAGCTCTCCCTGCTAGGGCTCAGGACTGCTTCTTTCCCCTGCACTGCAAATTCCAGAATGGCAAAATCCTAGTTCCTGAGCAGCTCTGGTAGAGACAATGGGAGTGTGCACAAGCTGGGATTGAGACTGTCCATGGCATGTTTTCTTGTTACGATTCACAGGCTGCAAAAGTCCTCTGCTGCTCTTTGAGAGCAGTGAGGCACTGGCACAGGGTGCTTGGAGAATCTGTGGATGTTCCATCCCTGGAAGTGTTCAAAGCCAGGCTGGATGGCGCTCGGAGAAGGTGGGAGGGAGTTTGAAACTAGATGATCTTTGAGATTCAACCCAAACCATTGATTCTATGATTCTGCAGGGAGCAGGCTGGTGTGCAAGAATCAGACCTTGCAAAAGCAACTGATTCTGCCTAAAAGGCTTGGGTTTACCCTGTTGAGGGGGAATAAAGAGTAACCCTGAAACTGTGGCATTCTGGTGAGTCTGCTGAGAAGACTGGGGGCAGGCAGCCAGCTCTGCCGTGCGTCTCCAAGGGCTGTGAAGGAAGCACAGTCCGATCTCAGAGACAGGAGCTGATGGTGGGTGGCAGTGCTCTTCCAGGGAGCTCAGCCATGAGTTTCTCAGGCACCACAGCCTACCCAGCAGGATGGGGGGATGTGGGGTATCCTTGCTGAAGGGACAGTCATAAATCAGCCCATGACACAAGCTGGAGCATAACGAGGCATGAGAAGATGAGGGTGGCTGATAGCAGACAAAGCTTATGCAACTGGGAACATCTTGTATGGCTGGGACACTGGCTCATAACCTCTACTGGCTGTGACAGATGAGGTTAAAAGGATCATCTCCTTGTTCTTCCCAAAAATGTCTATCTTCAGCAGATGGTAAATTCTGGCACCTTGAGACGATGAACATTGCAAAAAGCTGTGAGGACTTCACAAGCAGATCACATCTTTTTTACCCTACAGGAAATCTTTAGAACATCTGGAGGGCAGCTATAAAATTTTCTTATTTTATGTTTTAATTACATTTTGAGATTGTTAGGCTAAGCATTCTCTTCTTTAAAAAGAGAAAACTTCATGCTCAAAATATACAGAAAATTAAATATCTACCAAGAACTGTTTTGGTTAGTTGTCACTTGTAACTCACTATATTATAAATAATAGGAGAGGGAACATTAAAACATGAGGTTCAACAGTTTTCACCAGGAGTCTAACAAAGAAACAGACTATAGGTGTTGACAAGAATTGTTTAGCAGGGAATGATATTGCATAATGCAGAGCCTGTGAACATCAGCTTTACATAAACTTCTTCCATATGAGACGTTAATCAGGATGGAGAACTGAAGGATCTGAAAACGATCAACGTTTCTCCTTTCAAACCCCTGATGTTCAGTGTGAAGAGCTCGTGCTATCCCTGTGTGGTGGGAATGCAGGAGGATGTGAGGAAGCCATGGGCTGATCAGAGGCAGGCACTTTTTCTGATGTGTGTTGGGCTGAAAGCCCCACATCACCCAGGCTGAGCCCACTGAAGGAACGTGCTTGCTCAGGGTAGAGGTGTGGGAGCCAGTGAAACGAACTTCTCAACCAGGGTAAACCAGACCTGAATGAAACTGAGATGGTGATTCAACGGTAAAAATCAATAAAAGAAGGAGTAGAAAGTGCCTGGGAACTTTAAAAGGGTTAGTGCAAGGGGGAAGCCAGCAGCAAAGGAGACAGAACTACAGATGTACCTGCATATCTTAGATAAATATATGGATTACTATAGTTCCTACAAACTGACTTTGGTGATAAATGAAAATATTTACAATGTTAATGTAATGGCTATATGCAAAATATGAGTGTATCTTCAAATACACTGATATGAATATATTTCATATGCCTATGACTACATCTGAAAATATATAAGCATGATTCACGTATCTTTTGAACCAGAATTTGCAAGGAAAGATTGTTCTTCAGAAACATAAACAACTGTATTTGACAGTTTCCAAGTAAGATTTCGATTTTGCATTTTCAAATTACATTTTCATTGTCATAAATGCAAAATGCATTTGCAAAAAAGAAAAAAAAAGCTGGTTGCCCTGTTTACCTTTGTATAAAGATCTAGTGGTGAAATACAGTTTGATTGCAAAATATATGCTGTTCCCAAGGGAACTGCTGCTTGAAAGGACTTACTAGCTCTGATTAGACCAATGAGACAATCATTTGCTCTCAGCTTAAGCTACTATGAAGCCAAAGACAATTGGCTTGAAGAACCTGTGTTACAGTCACCTGGCAAGCTTCTCTTCCGTGGGTAAAAAGGACTAAACCAAGGTTATTATGGCCAGAGTATTGCTCTTAGCTCAGAGCAGCACACTGGCTGAATATGAGGGTCAGATCCACCACTGTTATTGGTATCACCTCATGATGTATTCGTGCCACGCCAATTCAAACCAGCAGTGACTTCATCTGTTCATGTTAGGGGCAAAACTTGCCTTGGACTGTGGGGCAGAGCCAGTTCTGAATTAAAATGTCTCTTCTTTTGGTGCTAAACTGATGAAGGCGACACCGCCCTGGGAAGGTTCAGGGTGCCATGCCCAAATCCGCTGCACCTGCCATCAGTCTGACATCTCCATCATCTCTAGCCCACCAGGGATGGCTACTGAGCTGTGTGTACCCCTGCTGCTCCCAGGACCTGGCACAGGGATGCTCCACAGACTAGTGAGACTTCTCTCCCTCACTTTCTCCACAGCCCTCCCCACTGGGGCTGGACCCCCTCTGCTTAGGGTCATGTTACTGTGGGTCAGATCTCCAGTATGCACAACTTGGGAATGCACCTTTAAGTGCAATACTCCAAATCATCTATTTTTTTTTGTCCCCCTAAATGCTTTTGGGATATATTTCTGGAGTTTCTTAATTTTACTTTTTTTCAGCACCATTAATCTTAAAGATTAATCAAAGTCAAGCAATCCTCTTTTACTTAAACAAAGTCACTTGCACATATACTTTCACTCACAGCCTCTTGGGGAACTAATATTTATATGTTGAATTTTGCAATAACAGTTTAACTCCAGTGTGCCCACTGCCAACCATAAATGCCAGTGCATTACTCTTTCAAGTAACGTAGTATATTTTGGACTTTAGGAAAGTGAAGCTAGAACAATCCCAAAACTGGAGTGTTTATTCCCACAAATACCTACACAGAGCCATGTGGGAGTGCCTTTGGAGAGCTGCATCTGTGATCTGCAGAATGAGGCTTGAAGAAACAGAAGAGAAAATCTCTTGATTGCATGTCCAGCTTCTCTCTCCCATTTTCAGGACTGTCACCACATAACCCCAGCCTGTGGTCTTTCTCATCTTGCATGGCCACAGACATATGCCTCACCCCTTCTGGTCTTGGCAAATGTGCTACATACCAGTTACTTTCCCCATGCCAAAAAGAAGTCTGAACTGTTTTCCTTTCCCTGACCTTTGGCCAACACCCACTGTCCTTTTACAAATAATTCCCCACCTTTGTTTAAACTCTTAAACTGAAGGTATTTATTGCTTGACGTCGTACTCCCCAGGATTTTCCTCTCTGCTAAATATAATGGTGATCTGTAGTCACTCTTCATGTCTTACCCTCGCACCTACCCATCCTTCCACCTGTCCCTCCTGATCCGACCCCACAGACAAGTAAGGTGTTTTCAGCCAACCGACAGGAAAGAGGACCTTGTCTCTGCAGGGATGGGAAGGAAGGACACGGTGGAGGCAGAGGGCAGGATTGTCATGCAGAGTTTACAGAGCCCACCAGATCACCACTGTCTTCACTTGAAGAATAGTGCCTGATCCCATGGAACCCTGCTCCCAACAAGGCTATTATACACAAGCTGCAGGACAGTCAAATTTCATTATCCCTTCTGCAAAACATATGGAGGAAACAAAATGTTGGAGGATACTCCAGTGACAGCTAATGACATTACTGAAATTACTATAAATATCATCTTTAATCTAATCAAAAACAGTATATCAAAGACATTAAAGCTGCAGATGCTTACTGTGCCAGGGGGGAACCAAATGAAGCTTTACAGATGTGTCATACTGTGAAGTTGTATTTGCATAATAGAAAATGAATGCTGGTTGTATCTCAGATTTCTGCTGCTTTTTAAGCCGGGGGGATCTGGACGTTACATTAACTGAAGATCTTTCTTGGTAGCCCAACGTTTGGGCAGACAAACAAAAATACAAATTATCTGCAGGCCTGACAAAAAAATTTCAACAAATGGTCATTTCATCCCTTGCTAATTATTACCTGGGCCACTCTGTCATGTACTTAATTAGCATCATTTCTCTTGAAAGCACATTTCACTGAACCAGTGCCGACTGAAGGGTAAGAACCAACAAAGTAACATCAATCAGTTAATTAACTAGTTAACACGTTTCCTTCCTTCTTAATTCCTGCTTTTGATTTTCATTTAGCTGCTTTTAGCATCTGAATTTTCAGGAGGTTTGTTTCTGGGCAACCAGTGGTAGTGATGTGTGAGAAGGACCCTATCAACATGACCTTCATGATATTATTTTGCTACTGTAGGGAGAGGTTTGTGCTCTCATGGGGTCTCTAGGACCACGGGAACACATCTGGGAAATAAAAGAACAGGTGTACATTTATTAAATACAGGCACAATCCTGCTTACTGCTGGAGAAATGAACAGAGACAGCACTACTCCCACCGCTGGGCTCAGGTTTCCCCTCCGGTGCTCAGCAGAGCAGGAGAAGCTCCCAGGCTTCAGCACAATGCTTCTTCCTGAGACAGAATATTTCCAAAATGGCAGAGCTACAACAGCCGTGGGCTTCTGCAGGCATGAACCAAGACACTCTGACTGACCTGGGCGATGAACTGCTTCCCTCAGTGTGCTCTCCTGCGTCAACCAAGAGCACTACATTGCAGGGGGTTTTGAAATTTCATTAAAACAGAGGGAGTGTAATAACATTTTTATTTGACCTCATTTTCAAGGAACGTACAGAGCTAAGGAAAGAAGCACCTGGTGAGGTGTTTGTGTTTTGCTTTAGGTTGTCTGTTCCTCTGTGCGGTCACCCCACTCAGCCATGCCTCCCTCCGAAGACTACTTAAACCTCAGTGATGTCCTTGCCTGAACTGTTCTGGTCTCCCAGCGGCCCTTCCTCCAGCCGCCCTAGGTTTGGGTCATGCTCCTACTTCCCTCTTCAGTGACATGGGAATACCACTTGTCTCTGATAAAGCACCTCATGCAGTTGGGTTACGTGGAAGAAGGTATGGAATTTCCAGCAGAAATGTGTTTTGTCTGCCCCCAGCCAGCTCTCTGGAAGCAGATTTCAGGGTTTTCCTGAATGGACCATGGTGGGAATATGCATTATCAGGGCAGAAAAGGGTGATATGGTCCTGGTAACTCGGCATGAGGATTGTCCGTGGTCAACCCTGTGCTCATAAACCCCAGCAGGAGCATTGCACTGAGCAGAACAGTAGAGCTCTGACTTCACAAGATGGCTAAGGCTGGATTTCACTAGACTGCACATTAGATTTTACCTGGCATGAGGCCCACATGTGGTCTCTACTGAAAAAAAATGGATTTTGTCCTGAAAGATTACATGCCTGGATTTATTTAAACTGCCATTTGCATGAATATATTAATTAAAAAAGAAAGCATCAGGAAAAGAAAGAGGTTCACTGGAAAAAGGATTTCTGTTCAGCCTTAATTTAAGTGGAAAATAATGTTTGTACTGCTGCATGGCAAATATATTAGAAGGATTTGAGATGATAATATAGAGTAGGTTAATGGCAGTTTCATAATCTAATCTGCTGTTGAATTCTGATTTTACCAACCATCTTTCCTCCTTGGGCTTAGAAAGTCTTTTTGTTTCCATAAACTCCAGCAGATTGAAAGAGTTCAGAGTTGAAAGCTCAGTGATTTAGATTTGCCATGCTGCTAAATGCTATGGCTTAAGAGCAGTGAATAACTGAAATATGGAGTCTCTTACACACCAGGGAATCTCCATCTCCTTGAATTGGTGACAATCCATCCCAGGGATTTGCAGCCCAGCTCCCATGGGCTGCTTCCTGCACGCCCACATTTGGATAATTCCTCAGAGGCAAAACACACCAGCAATTTTACTTTAAACATAGCTCATTTTCTTCAGCTTCAGTGGACAAAGATGTCAAAAGGCAAGCCCTAGAAATGCAGGTCACATTGCATGGTGCTCCTGGGCATCCCCTTCTCTGGGGACATAGGTTGTGGGCAGCCAAATTCTTCTTGGGAGGATGGGAAGCAGAGAAGATGGGTTGATGTGGGTCTTATGGGGACCCCCAATATGTGAATCCGGCCTTGAGGCATGGCCCATGTCCTCATCCTCCTCTGAGCTTTAGAGGGATGCTCAGCATGCTGTGCTCCATTAGGAGCAGATTTGAGGTGCAGAAGCACTGCTTCGTGTTGTGTTTTCCCAGCTGCGTGAGAGGACATGAGCTGACTGTGCCTCCTAAATGATGCATTTAACTCAGCTCAACAGAAAATGTTGACAGACAGAATGTGGGTTTAGTACTTTGATACTTATGGGGAAAGACTGGGGAAGAAGGAGGAGGATGTCCAACTGTTTAGAAGGGGAATATTTAAGGAAGATGCAGAAGAAGAAGAAGCAGTCGGCAACTGGTATGCCTAACCTACAAATGTCAGCTTTACAGAGTGAGTCAGTCTAAAAATAACCTCCAATTGTCTCCCAGCTACTCCAGCAGCACAGCGAAAGTGCAAGTGGTTGAGAAAAATCACCAGAGGGGGGAAGAAAGATTCTCCGTCTGGCTTTTTTTTTTTTTTTTTTTTTTTAAAAAAACCCTATCTTTTTAAAATTTT
>VZTF01007877.1:4127377-4161618 GCA_013397755.1 Cnemophilus loriae | reverse complement strand
TTTTTTTTTTAATTAAAAAAGCCTATGCTTTTAGAAATTTCTGACTAAAAATGAAGCAAATACCAGGCTCTCAGAAGTCCAGATGCAAGTTAACCTTGTTTAATTGTATTCACTCTATTTATTTTGCCTCTATTTATTTTACCTCTGAAAGGCAGCATAGGCTGAATTCCAGATATTCCTTGGAACACTATAAATGTAAAACATGGATATCCTTGCATAATTGCATGAGAACTTCCCCTACCCCCCTCCCGACGAGACTCCCTTTCCATACTCAATATTTTAAATGAGAGTATTGAATATCTCTCTGTATAATTTGCATACTTTCTTTTTTAGCAGTCTCCCTGCTCATTTATGCTCTATGAACTATTCCTTTCTCTTTTCAGAGGTCATTGAAATACAGTTTTTCTACAGGAGCATTAAATTAATCCATGATAATATTTCAGAACAGTTTTTAATGCATGATCCAGAAATCTGTAGAAGCTTTTTCCTTCCCTGTCTGAAGCCACTGCTCCACAATAGGTGCACACTGGCTTCAAGATGTAGTAAGAGCCAGAACAATGCCAACACTGTTCCATCCCTATGGACTTCCATTTGATATAGCAAACCAATCAAAAAATCCAAAAGGAAAGATCTGAGACATGCGAACTTGCAAACAAGCAAGCAAAAATGCTATTGAAAGACATGAAAACTAAATACCTCTCCAGTGATATACAGGACTGGTGCTTACCTACAAATGTTCTAGAGATGAATTATGCTGCTGCAGATTAGAGGAGCTATTTTGCCCATTAATGCTACATATTTCTCTGATTTAAGGTCTGCCTTCCAGCATGGAAAGAAGATGTCATGAGGTCTCTCCACTCTGGAACAGATTTTCCAGAAGCTAGGTTTTTAAACAATTAAGCCTAGAACGTACCAATTTTGAGGCTTGAAACATTCATCATCTACTCTGTTATATTCCCCTTTTCTACTCTGTGACTGGAAAAAAGTACACAGCAGGGTTCATGACAAAGTCTCCCCATGTCTTGTAGACTCCAATGGCATTTTCACTGCCATAAGAAGGTCAAACCCAAATGGATCAATCTTGATGCTGATGCTGATGCCGCTCGGGAAAGATCAGTCGCGAGGATGTGGAGGAACACATTATGAGGCAGGAGGATGGATGCTGAATTGGAAATACCCTGTGTCCAGAGTGGGGTGATGGCAGGGGCTGGTGCCCCTCGAGAACCAGGTGCTCAGATGGTGTGAAGTCATGAGTGCTTCTCTGTGATGGGTTTGTGCCAGTGGTAAGACCAGTCCCTCTCTTCCTAACACCACGTAGGCAGGACAGGTAAGGAGGACATGAACGACCGTGTCCCTCAAGTGACTGTCCCTCATGGGGAAGCAGTGATAGGCACCTCCATACAGGTATCCTTAGGGGACCATACAAGGCTTTAGCGCTCTGTGGTAGCATGCTGAATGCATCAGAGCCTGGGAGTGGAAGGACACTGCAGAACTGATGGCAGCAAATCACACGTACAGGCACACCAGAAAGAAGTGGCACCAAGCATTATTCAGCTGTTAATGAATCATTTGAATTTTCTCTGGACTCACTGGAATCAGCCCCAGAGATGGACTCACATCATAGCAATACGGCTGGACTTGGACAGACCACCAGGTTTGGGCTCCAATTGTTCAACATCTCAATGTGGCAGGAGCTCCATATGTGGCTCGAACATGCCAGATGGCCTCAAACACACACTATCCTAAATACTCCAACACCTCTCCTGCCCTGCAAAGCCACGGAGCACCAATTTTGCAGCAAACATGGAACTGTTTGCTTGTTCATCCCCTTGGATGTGAGTTAGTGACAGCAAAATTGAGTACTCAGTCAAAGAGATCAGTTCTCCAGTTTGTGCGGCTAATTGGTTTGTTTTACTCAGTGATACCCACTTTCCCGGTTCATTTAAATAATATCTCTCTGGGAGGGCTGGTGGCAGGAGGCTTTAGTGACCAAGAGCCAGGGTTGTTTATATTTACATCATTGGTCTGAATCCAACAGAGAGCCTGATAGTGAAAGAAAATATTAGCCATCTGCCCAGTGCTTGACAGCCTTGCTAGCAATAAAACCAAGAATTGATTAGATATGGAGGTTTTCTGAATATCCCTTGCTAGGGTTGGCCTTCCAGTTTGCAGAGGGACGTCCTTGATGAAGCAGAGCCATTGGTGCTCTTGCCACCTTTCCCCACTCCTATCGGATCAGTAGGCAACTCTGGCAGTCTCCACCAGAGAAATACCAACTTGTTACCAATACTAAAGGAAAAATACTGAAGAGAGAGAAAAATGGCTCTGTATAAGCTACTGCTTATTCTGGTGATGCATCACACTGTTTTTGAACAGATGCCACACAATGTCCAGTGCTCACAAAGGCACAGTTGGAAGGTAGACTTTGCCCATTGCTGCATTACTGTAATGTTCTTGCTTGCCAAAACAGGGTCCTTTATTTCAATATTTCCTACTTGCACTTGCATTTTGTCACATACTAAAATGGCTCAGCTGTAAAGCTAACACTTTATAGCCTTAGACCTAGGGTGTAGGCAGTTCCCATATGTGAATTGTCCACATCCCCAGCAGATGCACAGGAAGTAGAAGCAGCTGTCTATGGCTTTGCTTCCCCTTTGCAGTGGCAGCTATCCCAGAGGGACTGCCTTACCTTGGGATCACTCCTCTGCCTAAAATACTGCCTTTGAAACTGCTAATGACAGACCAGTGGGCCTACATGTCAGTGGCTAACACAGCTCTTCTCGGTTTAAGTAAGTAGAAAAAATATCTTTACAATTACTCAGAGGGTGGATACACCTAATAGATGGTGGGCTACACTCTCTGGAAGCTGTTGGGCTTGTAGCAGAATCCAGCAGCAGATGTTGTTCCCATGCCCAGATAGACAGCATGGCCCATCTCCACACTGCTCACCTGGGAAGCAAGGGGAAGGGCAGAATGCCACACTTTGGGCAGGTGATTTGGTCCCCTTTGTTCTCTGCTTTTCAGGCAGAGACCCCCCAGCCCACATTTGTGCATGTGTGTATTGAAGGGCACCCGTGTGCAGTGCATTTCAGTAAATAATATCCCTTGCTTCTCACACAGCATTTCTGTGGCAAAAAGTTTGCACTACCTTGCTTTTATTGTGTGTCTTGGCCTGAAAGGTCCCTCCCACAAATAATGGACTTGCATCGTACCACCTACACTTCATCACAGAAGGCAGTAATAAATGCATGGAGGAGTACCGTGCCTCAGGACAATTTGAGCACTGTGCAAAGGTCACTCTCTTCAGACCCTAATTGCTCAGCAAAAGTGACATTTAAAATGCATATCATTAAAATCATAACAAATTTATTTACCTCCTTCCTTATTGGGATTGTTTCTGCATACATTACATATTTGATATATTGAGTGCTCTGGAGGTCAGGATGTGTTTGCATCATAAAATAATGTCTTGTGGAATCACGGTGACATGGGCTGCCAGGCTCTCAATATTACTCACGCACTGAACTGCTCTTGTAGGAGCTATCACAAAATCCCAACATGCCTAATACATTTTTTGTCTCTCTTTTGCCATTAGACATCAAACACCGTTTTTTAGCTTCAGCAGCCTGAAAACCACATTTGCTATGAGAGCTGTTATCATAGCACCTCTATGTTTTTATTTGCTATGATATGATTAGTGGAAGGCAGACGAGCTAAAAGCAAGTTCAAATAGGACAGAATTATTCTAGGTAGCCTCAGTTTTCTCTGTTTCACTTATGAGCATTAATTTCTTTTGTTCATGAAGTTATTTACTTACATTTTAATGTCCTTTGGGATACTTGGATTTGTGTGCCATAGAAGAGGAAAAAGGTTTTGTGACTATAATCATAGCAGTTTAATGTCAGTGCCAAAGGCTGAAGGAGAGCTAGCTTGCCTTCTTAATTGAAGATGAAACAAATCTAACTAGTTATTCCTCCATGTGCTTAGTTCCTTTCGTCTACAGAAAGACTGTGGAGGACTGAGGAGTCATATACTCTACTAAAGCATGCAGAAAATGTTTACTTGCTGCTTTACAAGGCCTGAACCAAAGCCTACTGGATTCTTTCCAATCCATTGAATTTTAGTTGTTTGGTTTCGTTTGTTGTTTGTTTTTTTTTTTATTAAAGCTGGGAGAATGTTTTTGGCAAACAACAAATTTGTCAAGAAATGTAGTTTTGAAGAAGCGACTTGCAGAATTGAATCCAACTTAGTAAACAGATTTAGCTGGGAAAGAAATAGAAAGCATTCATAAGAATATAACTGAGACTTTCCATGTTTTTCTTCAGAAATTCTATATTTGTTCCATGTGTGACATTATTTAAAAGCTATAAAAAGGGATCTAGGTTGTCTAGACTGTATAGAAGAATTTCTTCTTTCTCTTTGTTTTTTCCAGATTGGCCACTGAACAGACATGTCCTATGTGAGATTCTTACTCTTTTCCATCCCATCTTCCCTGTTTAAATCACTTTTACTTGTTTTCTTGCTGCCTGTCTTCATAATTTGCAATGCTTTTCCCCAGCATGGATTCAGTTGAACAGATTCTAAGTTACTAATCTCCAAATTTATCACATCCAAAAGATATCACCATTGTTTGGCAGCAGCCTCTAACATTAGAACCCATGCAAAATGTAACAAATACTGTGTTTTGCTGTGCTTTCACATATTGATCTTAAAACACACTGTAAATAGACTAGAGGTAAAATCTGTAACCAGTGTGACGCTTGCCAATGGGCCAAGTATTATTTCCTCTTCACTTTGTATAGGGAACAGTCAAGAGCCAAAATAGACTTGTCTTTCACCCATGACAGAGTCTTCAAAGTGTAACCCTTCAATCCTTCAATGTTGCTGCTGGATAAACCTACAGGACGGTATCCCATGCCTCTGTCAAGCAGGATTCCCTCTGATCAAAGCAAGTCAGATAAACAAAGGTTGCATTTTTCATTGCTGCATTGGCCTGTTGCTGATCCTGGTAAATGTGTGAAAAATACTCCCCCCTGAGACCAGGATCAGACCCAAAATTCTTGATTTTCCTGGACACCCCCTTTCCAAGGTCTGCAGTTCAGCACCCAGAGAAACCTTGCACAAGGACGGAGGGGTGGGGCGGGCAGCTTTTGCAGGTGGGAAGGCTGGCATGTAGGCTAACATCCTGCCCCCAGTCGAGCTGTCACACTCCTGGCAAGATCACTTGGTGATGCCAGCTTGCCGCCCCGGTGCTGCACGGAGAGTGGGAACACACGAGCGGCTCCCCGTGGGGCGGCTTGGCTTGCACTACAAACCAGGAGCAAGCTCTGGAGCTGGCTGCCCTGCTGGCTTCGAGTGACTGCAGCTGCTTGTTTGCTCTCAGTGAAGCTTCTTCTGGAAAGCCTGTCTGTTTGACCTGTCTGCCTCCTTCCTGATGCTGAGCTTCTTCTCAGCTGCCTCATTTCCTCCCTGCGATCCTGACAGAAGCAGCCTGAAATCTCTCTGCTCGTTGGGCTTCCAAGTGACTTTCCATCTATTTAATCTATCATTAAAACTTAATGCAAGGTCTTCCCATCAGAAAAAAAATAGATTGAGGAACAGAGCATTCCTTTCCTTTCATGATGTTTTCTGATTTTTAACAACTATGCCCAGATATTTGTTTGACAGCTTTAAATCAAGAACTCAATAAAAAGCCTGTAACAACCCTGCACAGGAGCTTCCCTGGGATACTGCCTCACTCTTTCTTTCCTTTTTTTTTGAATTCTGCACAGCAGGAGTGAATGGCATAATAGTGGATATTGGAAATAAACTCTTGAGCAGTGGAAGGACCATCATTAGTGCTGACAAAAGCAGCTTCTGAGGCTGCGCCAAGATCAAATAAAGGAGAACTGGTAGGAGAAGCTGGCATAGCTTATAGATGTGAGGTTCAAGTTACCACTTTTTTTGAATCAATTAACTGTTGTGATACTTTGTACAGATGGGTCTAAGCTGACGGTTTCCCTTCAACTGAAGCAGAAAATACCTTTGTCCAAGATTATTAATTATTGTCTCCTTGAGTGGTGCAAGAGGCTTCCCCTAATTTACTTCCACGCTGTTTAACCTTAGTCATTTCCCTCTCTTTTTTCACAGCTCTCCCACATCCAGACTTTCCTGATGAAAGCACATACAAGCCAACCTTACCCCAGAAGGACAAGGATACCTTACTTTCCTGTGAAAACACAAGAGGAAAGAGTTGGACTGCTCTTTTCAAAAGGGAATTTGTCATGATATCCCTGCATCTACAGCCAAAATGTGCACTGACCACAAGGACCCTACTTTCACCTTCAGCCATGGAAGAATTTAATCTTTCTATATTGGCAAGCGAACAACATTTCCTGAAGAGAAAAATAAATGTTAATTTCCAGAGGTAATTAACAGTCACTGAAAGAGACTAAAGGGCTTTCATCAAAATTACCAATCAGCTCAAATTTGAAGAGATTCTCTCCTCCTCATTGCTTCTTCATCTCATTCAGCCAGTCCTGCTGAATTAGTGCCTAATAGAGTCTCAGACATATTCATATCCTGTCAAATTTCCATCCTCCCAAGGAACTGTCCCTTTCAAATGGTAATACAGAGGGCGTATGATGTGCACTCGTTGCTATTTTGGATTTAACAGCTGGCTGCATTGCACTAAGGGTAGCTGTGGAAACTTAACTGAGGGATGTGTGTGTGTGTGTGTGTGTGTGTGTGTGTGTGTACACATCTGTGTGAGTAAACGCCCACTCCTTTGCAAATTATACCATTTATCTTAAATAATGCTCTCTTTATAACTCTAAAAGCTAATTCTCTTTTTAGACCACCACAGCTGCTGAAGGGGAGAATGGTACAGCTTCACAGCAACCAAGAGCACGGCCTCACCCCAGGACTCGGCTGTGCAACCCCTTTCTCACACAAGTTTCAGCAGTTGAGTAGGGTCACCATCAGTAGTGGGTCACTGGTGGCCCTCATCAAGACCTAAGGGTTTAAGAAAGGCTCTCTTCAGGCTCTCCTCACCTTGGCCAAGGGAGGGGCAGCCCCAGGGATTTACTTGTTTTTGCGCCGTTTCAGATGTTCTCAACACAGCCCAACACACACATTGGAGTGCATGAGCAAAGAGGCAGATGGGCAAAGGGCTGATCTCCACAGAGCAGTATGAGCACAGAAATTAGGAGTCCTCCCAGATCACTGCAATATAAGTTTCCCTCCTCCTGCTTTGTAAATATTTTGAACCTGAGCCAAAGACAGGTGGTGTTTGCAGGGACATTCTCAGTGACTCCAGCTGGATCTGGAGTACCTGTAATTTGGACATCTCGGGGAACCTCATGGTGACAATCAACAATGAGAATTTCCAGTAAAACCTTTCTGTGTGCTGTGCCAGGGCACTTCTGGAGACAGCACTAGATGGGTGCAGAGTATGACCTCTGTTAACAATACACACTACAGGAAAGCTAATAATTCTGGCTAAAGCATATTCAAAATAGGATGCTTGAAGCAAAACTAATGCATTATTCACTGCTTGTTGGGAATACAAGAACATGGAGATAGACATCTGAGCCTTGGGCCTTTTCTGAGATGTACTGTACACGGGCTCAGTGGGCTTATTGCTAGTACAGTGACTCTTACTGCCATGGATCTTTCATTACTAATAGCATTTAAAATCTTGCCCTGTGATCAAATAAAAAAAAAAAAGTGTGTGTATTCATCTTTGCTTTCTAGTCACATACAGTGATGAGAGATATTTCTAATGCTGTATTCATTTCCTTGGTGTAAAATGTGCCCTTTTTCCACCTTTACATTAAATCAGACAAATATTTGGTGAAACTCACAGGGTGAAATAGTGCAAAAACTGCCAGTTTCTCAGTAGGTAGCTGAAAACAATTCTGAACAGAGCACAAAGTCCAATACAACATTCAGGCTCTGCTAACGTAATGCTTCTCAAAAATAAAAATGTGTAAAAGAGGGAGAAAAATATGTTATTTTATATATTCATGATATAGAAATAAAAATCTTTGCAAAACAATTTAACAGCCACTGAAAGAGCAGCATTGTAGAAAAATCTGATTGGGATTTGCCTAATTGCCTGTAGACAGCCTGCACTATAGATACCTGCCTCTGAACTAATCACTCTCTGGTCCTTTTGTGGTCAACAGAGAAACACCGACACTTGGAGGAGTGATTTATCTCTTCCTAAAGTACATAGCTAAGAAAGGTCAAATGAATTGCATCCTAAAAGTGCTTATTTCTCCTGGCTGACCATAAAGGTTGAAGAGTGACTAACTCAGATGTAAATTAATACACTGTAGACATACAAGCCTGTGGGTTGGTGGAGAGGGAGGGGATGCTGAAGCACCCCGTTCTTCGATTTGCCACAGTGGAAGGGTCTGCAGAATAAAGACAGATAACTCCTACTCCTCCTCCTCCCCAAAGATAGATTTCCACAGTTCCATCAGACAAGAGATTTTTGGTTCAAGGTGTTTCGCCATACATCATCAGAAATGGTATCGTATGCCCAGACCTGCCCCACAATATCCTGTCAGACAGATAAACTTCCTCCACAGGTGCTGCTGCAAAGAAGTTTTGTATCCCAGCAGTCTCAGCAAGTCAGCTTGATTTATAGTAATGGTGAATCCCTCTTGGAGCCAGAAGCAGCTTGACTGGATCCCAATTACTGCTTAACAAGGTATGTCTTGTCAAAACCGTTTTGAGGCCAGCTTCTGATCCTAGCTGATCTTAAAGTACAACTGAAGATTGGCTTCACTTGCACATCTTTGCTATGGCAAATTCTCTTTAAGACTTTTAGGAGGCTGACATGGGACCAACTTTCTGCTAGAAAATAGATTGAAATGTAAAAGGCAATGTAGTTATATGCATTATTGTTATCCAAAATTCTCAGTTATCATTAGCTTCCCTACAGCTTATCCTTTTAAAAGCCCATGTAGTAACGAACCTTGCCTACCTGTGATACTTTTGTTCTTCTCACTAAATGTTTTCAGGATGATCAAATAACATATGATTTCTAATGAATGCTCATACATTTAATTGAAAAGAGAAACAATTGTGAGAATGCTGTTCTTGAAGTCACTGTGCTTGGTTTCAATATCTATGAGTTTGTATTTTCCATGTTTGATTGCAGAAACTTTGCCTAAAAAGCCCACATTTAAAGTTCAGATGACTTCAGAAAAAGGCAATTTTTAAATGTTAAAGGAAATCAAACACACATTCATATCTGCTAGCATGTGCTCCTCCCATTATAAAATAATTGAAGTAATATAACTAGATCACGCTGACAATCACTACATCAAAAAACCAGTACATACTATGGGTACATTACAAGCAACAAAGCTGAGCTTGGTGATTTATGATAATATCACTAAAACCTCGTGATATATTTAGCGAGTGGTAATGGTAAAGGTTATAATTCCTCTGAGGGACAATAGTGATGAAATAAACCACGAGGGTCAAGTGGATTATGACCTTGTGAAAACTCAAATAAGGGAGATGGAGCTTTATAAACTTCCTTATAATAGATAATGCCTTTAACAATTTAAAAGGTGCTCAGTACTCAATTTGGACTTGCCACAGGCTTACTACTGCCTATGTATTATTAGAGGAAAACCTGAAAATTACTTCTGTCACTATGAATCTTGCATCTGCTCAGAACCCCCATTTTAGGTGCAATGAGCACTCTTGCTGGGCTCTGAATGCTCCTAACAAACAGTGTGTGTGCACTCATCTGTCAGTTCTCCCCACCTAGCATTTGTAGTGTGACTGCTTACGCAGAATTTAAAGCTTGCAACGCATCTTGGATTGCTATGTTAGTAATCACACCTGGCAGTATTAATTTTGCTACTGTATAGTACTATCCCAGGATCAAAGAGTTTCTACGTGACCGAGTGACAGGGTGAAATGAATGACACTGCTGATTGCTCTACATGCTTGGCAAAAGGAAAGATGTCGCGTTTATCAGCACAGACAATACACCGGGTTCATGCAGATCTTCTATACAGAGTTACCTTAGACACCCAAACCTAACTTTAGAACACAGTTTATAAGGGAGCTGAGGAGTGCCACATACCTAAATTCATGCTGAGATTGAAGTGGAGCAACATCACAGACAAATGGTGACTATCCTGATCTACCTGAATACATTTTCCTGCATGAACAGTGTGAAAACAATCTATGGGATCAGTCCCATAAAAGACTACAACCATGAGTCACTTGACCAAGGTCATTCACATACATAGTTTGGGCTCCTTCATCTTCATTCTTGCTGTAGTTTGCTTCCTGTGTGGCAACTCACCTCACCAGAACTATTTTTTGTACCAAGATACAATATTGAACTGGCAGATTCTGGAGAAGCTGCAAGGATAAAGCAACCATACTGAGGCCTCCCTGTGCAGATTTTTAAATTAATGCATAGAAAAAATTCTTCTGCCAGAAACACGGAGAAGTGTTTGAGACCATGCTATCTCAGCTTCAAAGACAAGGAGGAGGAGGGAAGACAAGGAGACAACACAATGCTTACCCCCTTGTGTAACAGCACTGACAATGGCACGCCTGGGAGGGCATCAGTCTGAATGCAAACGGGGCAATCAGCTGCCACTGAGAGAGGGATTTTTGATTGATTTTAAATTAAGGTCACTGTCCCCAGGCCGCAGCTAGATTTGATTATTTCTGTCACATTTCAGAAGAGTGACAGAAACTTCTTTGCAACCAGTGCTGTCTCTCTTCAGTGACTCAGTGCTAATGATGTTTTTTCCAGTGGATTTTGATGATTCCAACTTCCATGATATGCCACATGTTGGTACAGCAGTGACGTTCTCCCACTGAAAGCCACTCATCCCTTTTACTACCCAAATCTATGCAGTAAGGGCATTAGGAAATCTGGGGGCAGCACAAAATTAACACGGGTGTATTCACTGCTGGCAGGTGACCAGTGACTATCAACATACACCGAGGGGAAAGGGCAGAAACAGAGCAAGCCCAGCTGTGAGCCATTTGCCATGGAGGGACCTTTCTGAGCAAGTTGTGATTTGGTTGCTCTCTGTGGATTTCTCCCCTGTTCATTCATTCATTCCCCCCTCAAAATGACATCAGCTGCCTGCTGTCAGATGGCAAAGAGCTCCACAGCTGTGTTTGCACGAAGAATCACCTCTGTACAGTCAGGCAGTTTGTTACCTTCATTTAATGGCCTCTCCCTTTTGTGCTGGAAGCCAGGGCCACCAGTCCCTGCTCGCCCTCTCCATGCTGCTTGAGATTTCAGGAACCTCTGTCACATCTCCCCTCTGGTGCCTCTTGCCAGTGGGCACGTACCTAACTAGAAAACCCTTTCAAGCCACGGATTAGCACTGCTAGCCTCCTCCGAATCTTTTCCAGCTCTGCTATGTCCTTTTTAAGAAGGTGAGACCAGAATTCCAGCAGTATTCATAGCACAGGTCCAACACACATTTTCCAGTGTAAAATCTTTTCCTCTTCGTTGCTCTCCTAACAAGTCCTGACATTTGAGTCACTATTTTGGCCACACTGAGCATGAAGCTGACATTTTCTCAGCTGTGCATGTCCCTGGGCTCTCAACTTAGGAGAAGTGATGGCCAAAATCCTTCCATGATGATGGGCAAGAAATAAATGACCAACTGCAACTGTACAGTTGTGCTGTCTGGGAAAAAAAAAAAAAACAAAAACAAACCACCTTGGAATAACAGTAGTGGAATTTAAATCCCAAGATGCTACAAAATTCCCTCTAAGGCAGCTTGACCTAAATTCCTATGGGCAATGAGGAAGCCACATATTTGGAGCATTTGAAAGTAAACTAGACAAATGCCCATAAATTATTGTATGGGGGACATTCCTACTCTCTTTTGGAAGATGGATTAGGCAGATGACCTACTAAGGTTTTTTTTTCTTCTTTCACTAATTCCTACGATGTCATAAGTGTGTGTGCTTTACCCTTTCTTAAATCATAATCTGTTTGATCCAGCACCAGTCAAAGGTTTTGAACAGCCCATTAAACCACAAGAGGAAATCTTGAGCGGTTTGCTAATATCAACAGAAATCCAGATGGAATTACAATCATCTTTTATGTACATTCGAGGGCATATTATGTAATACTAGCCATGGATTTAGTTTAATGCACCGCACCTTCCAATAAGCTGCTGGCGACACTTAATAGCGATTTGAAACCTACAAAAAACTCTTTTGCCCTTGACAAAACCGTTTTAAAGCCCAGAGCCTGAGGTCAAGGGGCTTGGGATATTCAAGAGTCCGATGGGAAAACGGGGACAAGGGAGAGCGAGGATGGAAAAGACGGGAGGAGGGGGGGCGGGACGGAGGAGGAATTAAAAAGAGGAAAGAGGTGGAGGGGGAATAAAGAAAAACAGGAAGTCAGCATCGTGGTCAATCCGAGATGGACGCGGAGGAGACAAGGTCAAAACTTCAAGCAAGCCGGGAGCAAAAAATTCACGAGATTTACGAAGAAGGACGACGCTGCCTGCTGCAGCATCCTCCCGGGCGTCCGGGCTCTTCCTGGCGTAGCTCCCGGGACCCCCGCAGCTCCTTATCGCACGCATCCCTGTCGGGCGCGGGGGGCGGCGCTGGCGGGCGTGGTGCAGGTTGGGCGNTTTTGCGGGAATCCCACCCCCCCCAAGCCTTCTTCCCACCGGCGGCCGGGCGCTGCGGTACCGTGGGGAGGGCGGCGGCCCCGCGGTCCCCGCTTCGGCCCGTGACTATTGTTTCTGGTGGCGCCGAGCGGGCGCAGCGAGATCCCGGTGGTGGCGGCGGCGGCTTTGTGCGGGTTGTCCCGGCAGTGGGGCTGCGGCGGTGGGGGGGCGCGGAGGGACCGCGGCGGGGAGAGGGACGGGGCGAGACCGTGACCGCACGAGCAGAGCCACCCACCCCACCCCCGCCTTTCCTCCGCCTTCTCCTCCTCCTGCCTGCGCAACTTCTCCAAAATCACGCCCGTGGGTGCGCGGGGAGGAGCGGCGCGTGCCGCGGCCAGGCATCGCCCCCCGCGGCTCGCGGCTCCTGCCCCACGGGCGACCGAACACGCGCGGCAGGGGCACGGCGGCGTTAAGCGCCCGGTCCGCGCTCTGGGGAAGGGAGATTAAAAAAAATGTAGGATGGATTTCAAGATGGGCGGTAATGGAATGATTTGGGGTCTCTTGCGTAGCCGGTCACAGGCGAGAAGCAGGAGGAGAATTTACCCTTCCGAAGTTGGGGCAGAAATTCCTCCCGCTGTCGCCTGGCTACCTGGCGAAGTCTGCCAGGCGGATGGACTGTCACCTGCGTCTCCCGTAATGGCTTTTTCTGGATGAGGCTGTCGCGGGGCGTGGGTCATCTGCGCCGGCGTCGCAGCGGTCCGGGCGTACGTGGCGGTGGGTGCCAGGGTGAAGTGTCGTGCTCCAGAAGTTGCGCATCCCTCCGCGGAGATGCTTCAGGGTGCAAGCGCCCTGGACGAGAGTTGCAGGGCAGTTATTATCCTTCTCTCATTTCACCTCCCCCACACCTCTTTTTTTGCGAGATTGATTCGGCTTTGGTTTATTTACCGCTGTTGGTGGTAGTTTTCTTGCATGCCGTTCTCCATCAGAAGCATTTTTTTAAAAAGAAAAATTATTCAAATGCAGGATTCAAAGTATATATATTGTTTAATGGGGGATGTATTGTTAAAGAGGAAAGAGTATCTGGTTGCCCATTAATTCTTCAGGTATTTTCCGTTTAAACTTGATGAGGAAATGTTCTTTTTTCTGAGTAACCTTTCACGTCATTTATCATTAGCAAATCGGCTTAGCATTCAAAGTAAAGGTTTCCTCACAAATATGCTACTGATTACTAATGTTATGCCTGAAACACTCCATAGGACAGAAATCAGCACACCTCTGTTTTTTTAATATGTAAATTTGGAAAAGCTTTTCCTTCCATTTCATGACTCTGTGAGTGGCCCCGGTTAATCACGTGTAACTACAGTAACTAGCGGAGGAGGCTACTGATAGCCAGGGTGGTTTCCTGCACCACTCTGCTAGAGCAACCTGATCAATTAATGCATCCTCACTATTTTGTCCTTGGCATCTCTGATGAATTTTACAGTATTTCTGTGAGGAGCTCCATTAGGGAGAAGCTGAAGTCTCTTTCACCTTCAGAGACGACTGAAGCCAAATTTGAAGAGAGAATAACTGTTTGAGTTGACTGGAGAGTGATGCTGAGTTCCTGTGTATACATTAAATTCTGGAGGCGATCCAGTAGCCAGAGCTATCTGGGTCAAACTGGAAATCACCTCAGTGATGGGTTTTGCAGGGTCCTGATCATTTCCTACCAAAAAAAAGCAAGTGATGATCTTTTGCAACGTGCACTGAACGCATTGTAGGCACAGGCTGGAGGATGGAGCTGGTCATGTAGCGGGCATGGCATGTGCAATCAGCAGGTCACACTGAGCACCCTGCAACTTCAGGATGCTTGAGTTCACTGTGCAGAGCCTGCAGCAGTATGAATTACAGGGGAAAAAATGCATTTAGTGTAACAAAGGCTGCTGGCTCATCTCCTGCATGAGGAACTGATTTTTTTTTTTTAAATCTGGCTCCCGTTTCTGCCTCTGACACAAACTGCCAGTGTAGCTGTAGGCAAATCATTTCATGTTTCCCTCTCTCCTTTCTCCTCATCTCTGCCTGACCTGCCAAGGTCTCATCTGTACAGGGCTGTCTGTTCAGAACCCAACTCAAGCCCCTTACTTTCCCCCAGCTGCCTTGTGCACAGCAGTGTGAAACCCAACGTAGGTGGTACCTCTCTGCTCCAAGGGGATACAGTTTGGCATTCAAATACCGCTGCTGGAGTCAGTCATACAGACGTAGCAGCCTCACAGCAACTCATCAGTCTCTAATCCTACCCCTCGTCTAATCCAGTCATTCTGTGCTGCTAATCGAATCGCCCGGCATCGTTCGAGCTGTGTTTGGCTGCGTGCTCACCCTCGTGTCGGCGAGCCTACGTCAAGCCAGGGAAGCAAGTGGCAGTGGAGATGGGCTGAGGATCACCAGCTCTTCAGGACAGAGACTGTCACTTGAGGCTACAAAACCCATGGCGGGAGAGGCCTGGTGTGATTTAGAAATACAAATTGTAGCTAAAGGGTAAATTGCAACAACGTCACAGAAAAATGACCAGAAAATGGAACTTCGGGCATTCCTGTGCAGCCAGCTGCCTGCTGGTTGGGAGAGAACGGAGGTGGAAGGGTGCAGCTCCCTCGGCGTAACAACAGCATTCTTATTTTAGCATGGAAGACAGCCAAAGATAAGGAGTGGTTGTCATCCGGCTGGTTGGAGGATGAAAAAAAAAAGAAAAAGAAAAGCTGTGTGGAAAAAATATTTTGATGTAGGTACGAAAGGAAAAAAAAAAGCAGATAACCTTGCAAGTGATAGACTAGCTATGTAAAGCTGGCAGGACAAGGCTTTTCCCATAAAATCCAGAATGATCCTAATTAAGCCCAGACCCTCTTAAATGACACATGGCTTTATTTATTTCAGATGTTTCTAGGTCCTAAAGATGGGGCCAAATGTGAAGAGTTTGATGTGGCAGATAGTTTAACACCAATTACTTTTACATAAATCACGTGATTGTTACAGAAGCTGAGTACCTCTGATGGGTGCCCCAGAGCTACTGATAAAAAAAAATATTTTAAAAAAATCCCCTGAAAAATCTATGGCAGTGCAGGTGAGGGTTTGTTGAGGAGAGGTGGTCATCCTCTCCACAGGCAGGAGGATAGGGGTGTGGGAGCTGTTGTGGTGCTGTGTGCTTGCTGGTCTGTATGGACGGGCAGCTGAAATGGTGGCTTTGTAGAACAGGCAGCCAGAGAAAGGGACGTAAAATGGGAGCTGACAAATATTCTTGTTATGAAACTGGGATGGATGAATGATTTATGGGGGTACTTGCTTTTATTTTATTTTATTTTGAGAGGAAGGAGATGGTTGGTGATATGTGGTGCTAGCCATGGATGGCTTTGTTTTGACATCAGGCTATGCTGGGTCCTGCCTCTAGAAACAGCATCTACAGAATAACAATACAGTGAAACACTTCGAAGCACTGCTTGAGTTTCACAGATTGTTTTCAGAATGAAAAAGTTTTACTTATCTTTTGTTCAAAGCCATAGGCCGGAATCCTCCCCAGCAGACTCTAGATTTCAAAAAGGAGGTGGCTGTATGAGAGGTCCTAGGCTGTGGGGATCTTTGTTAGCCTGTCTCTGTTCTCTTCGGGAATTTCCTTTCCTGGGTTTGCAAGATTGCCCATCCCTCCCAGGGCACTGAGCTACTCTGTAAATAGGCCACTCTGTGGAGGAGCTGTTCTGCTGGGTGATTTAATGTTGCTTGTTAGTTCTGCCTTTCCTTTTTTCCCACCCCCACCCAGTTCTATCCATGCTGTCCTTTAGTGCGCAGAGCAGTGCTGTAACATGGGTGAGGTGAGTTTACAGAGTCGCATCTGTAGGATTTTGCCAGTCCTGTGGGTGGCTGGGTGTCCTGGGGACCCTTGTGTCAGCTGCAGCTCCACGCTCAGTTGCTGGCTTTGGGTGTGAGTGACTGGATCCCTCTGAGCAGGACCTGTTTCCAGCATCCTTTTATATTGCCTAGTTAACAGAATCATAGAATAGTTGGATTAGAAGGGACCTTACGGGTCATCTAGTCCAACCCCCCTGCAGTAAGCAGAGACATCTTCAACTAGATCAGGTTGCTCAGAGCCCTGTCCAACCTGCCTGGAATGTTTCCAGGAATGAGACATTTGCCACCTCTCTGGGCAACCTGTTGCAGTGTCTCCCCACTCTCCCAGTAAAAAAATTCTTCCTTATGTCCAGTTTAAATTGACCATAGTTCAAAACCATTACCTCTTGTCCTATTTCAACAGGCCCTGCTAAAACGTCTGTAGTCTGTCCCTGCCTGTCCTGTCGGTCCTTGTTAGGTATTGAAAGATGATGTAAGGTTTTCCTAGAGCCTTCTCTTTCTCCAGAATGAACAGCCCTAGCTCTCTCAGCCTGTTCTCATAGGAGAGGTGCTCCAACCCTCGGATCATCTTCATGGCCCTCCTCTGGACCTGCTGCAACAAGTCCATGTCTTTCCCATGCTGAGGACCCCAGAGCTGGATGCAGTATTCCGGGTGGGGTCTCCCAAGAGTGGACGGTGTCCTTGATCCCACTGTTTGTGTCATTGATGAAGATATTAAAGGATACCAGTCCCAGTATGGACCCCTGAGGGACACCACTCATCACTGATCTCGATTTGTGTATGTAGTTGTTTGGAAATGCTTAAGATATCAGAGGGCTAAATGTTCTCAAGAATTAAACAAAGAGCCTGGGGTAGGTCTCCTGTTTCCTTCACCCTCTTCAGAAAAAAGGTGTCCTTCAGCTTAGTAGCTTCCAGGTCCCTGTATTGCTCCCACTCCCTTTAGAGTGGCTAGAGAGCAGCCAGTGTAGCAGAACGAGGGCAACTGCTGTTGACTTGGAGGACAAGCTGCGTGTGGATTTGGGTTCCCCCCACCAGGCACAGAGATATCAGAACAAGCCCCAGGACTGACTGACCGTGTCCACAAGTGTCTTATTGTTTTATCTTTGAGCTGATGATTGGGGGTGAGCTCTGATTGGCAAGAGAGGTGAGGGACGTTTGCTGTGACACCTCACTAAGCTTCAGGGGGGCTGCCGAGGGCAGGTCCCTGAACATTCTGGGTGCAGCTCCAAATTCATTTGGTCAGGCTAATTTTGAAAACCAGTCTCTCTTCCAATGTCTGCATGTGCTTCAACCTTTTAATTATTCTACGCTTTTCCTGTGGCATGGAAACAAAGAGTGTAGTGGCTACCAGAAGGGCCAAGAGGGCAATGGCTCTTGCCTGCCCTGGCAGTCAGTGTGCTCCTCATAGCAAAGCCAGGTTATTTGGAGGACTGCAGGTCTTTCAGTCCAGGAAAAAATAATTTGTTAATGGCCAGAGAATAATCACTTTACTCTGAAAAGCCTCTCCAGCTGCATTGCACCAACTGTTCTTTTTCAGTCTCTGAATCCTTAATGACAGTAGCAGCTAATTTCTCTCTCTGTGTTTTTTTAGCTGCAATGTCCTATTTTCTCTGAGTTTATTGAGAAAATAATAGAAGTAATTACGTAACTACTTGTCACCTTTCAGAGAAGAAAACTTCTCCCTGCCTGAATGGCCAAGTTGCTTACTTGGTGACTGACTCAGACAATAGCAACTTTTTGTAGCTCATCAGTTATTCATCTGTGCCTAGTGAATAAACTAATTAACTAGAGGAGTGTTACTAAAGTTCTAGTCTGTGATTATCAGAATATGGTGAATAAACTGATCACAAACAGTGTGACAACGGCACATGTACATTCTGTTGCATGTAACTAAAAAAATCAAGAAACAAAGGGTCAGGAGTGACAAAGTGAGAAATGTGTATTCATTGTGTTTATTTTCTTTTAAATTTGATTGTCTTTGAAGCTTATGTGGCAGTACTGCACAAAATGGTTCTTGGTTAAAAGAAAACTATTAGGTGTTCCATACATATCTACAATAATTAGGTTAAAGAAAAGATAGTGAGGAGCATTGAAATAAATGGGCAATGAGAATGGAAGACACAGAAAATAAAATGAAGTGTGAAGTATTTTTGTGTTTGCATGATACACATCTTTCTGGTTGTTGGTGATGGATCACTTGCTGTAAAGCTGGATCTACACAAGGCCACTGCAAAGCAAACAGGAAGGGCAACACATTGTTTTTTAATCAGGATTTTCTTAACCAAGAAGTCAGGCATCACTGTCTGAATAATAGATGCCATCATCTCCAGCCTTGGTGATGGGGCTGGAGATCAGAGGCAGCTCTCAGCCAGGAGGTCTGCCCTGCAGAAAGTGGGAGAAGAGGACTTTTGATGTAGCCAGAGCTTGCTCTGCAGGCTATGGGATGCTGAGGGGAGGCCCGAAGGAACATATAAGCAGATCCTAGAAGAAGGAGCACACGGAAGAGCCTTTCTGTTCTCGTGTGACATGCTTTTAATTAATCTCTGATCCCTGGGGGATGGATGGAGTTACCTCTTGCCTTTTCAGGTCTGGAGAAGCCATGTAAGGTTAGGGTGGATTTACAAGGCTTCTGTGACAGAAGAAACTGGGCTCTGCATTAGAGCTCTGCTGCATTGTGTGTGCAGGATACATGCAGGGGTGTCGTTCTCTCACGAGACTGGTGGTGCCAAGCTCAGTATCTCACATCTCCCCACACCCTTGTGCCTAAGCTTGTGTTCATTTTGCGGAAAACTGCTTGACCGCGCTCCAGTTGTGCTACAACCAAAGTGATGTTGGTAGGTGGAAGAAAACAGATGCAAGGAATTTGCTTCCGCGCTCACCGAGGAAATGCATCTGCCTTTGGTTTGGGTTTGATGTTTAGGTCCCTCACTGATTTCTTTTTTGATGCTTGGTAACAGCTGTGTTTAGCTATGAAATCATCACTTCTCTTCTAGGATGCATTTTGGCTGTCACCACAGCTTTCTGTCCTCTAAAGGGGGGTATTAAATTGATGGTGGTAGTCCTGGATGCCATGAGTGCTGCAGACAGGAAAGTGGAAGCAGCAAAAGACTGTGTGCCATGGGTCCCCACGTTCATAGCGTGTAACCCCAGAGCTGTGCAATGACTGTCCTGGAGGGACCTAGCACAGCCTCCCACCAGAAACGGTTAGGTCAGGAGGCAAGGCGGATGCCCTCGATCACAAACAGGCTACAGACATCTTAGATTCACTTTGGTTGCTGGAAAGGCTGGTCAACACTCTTTGTATTTGCTTTTTGGTGGAACTGAAGAGCTCTTTGCTCTGAAGCATAAAGACTCAAATATTTTGGGACCTGATGATTCTGATTTTCTTGAGAAGAGGTGCCCCTCCATTTCCAAGGGGCTGAGGTTCTCAATCAAGCAGCCTTTTATTTCTAAAAAGGAAGGAGATGTTTTTATTAGAGTTTCCTGTTTTCAACTCTTTGGTTAGAGGGTATGAAGTGGTCAGAGGAGGGAGACTTATAATTTAGATCAGGGTTGTCTCTTTGTATTTTCTTATTTGTATACATAATGCACATATATAAATTATTTTCACATATATATGTATATATATAATATATTTTGAATTGTGTAATTTTCCCCAGTTCTATTTAAGGCTGTTACTTTAAGGAAATCTAAACAAGGTTTCCTGTCAAGAATGGTTTAGATATAGCTGGCCCTGCCTGGGGCAGAGGGATGGGTTAGGACACTTCTCAAGGTCCTTTTCAGGACCCTTTCTGTGATTCTAGGCAGTTACTCAACAAAACAGACTCATGGTAGGTTGTGCTGGTTATGCTGAAAGGGTTTTGCTATAGCATTTAATGTGGTTATTTGTTTGAAAAGGGAATAATAGGTAATTGTAGCATAGTTACTGCTGCTGCATTGGACAAATGTTTCTTTAAAGAGGAAGACAACTGATGTTACATTTTTAGACTATCATCATGATATGGCTGTGATTAATTTTTCCAGGAGCTTTGTGTTTTTTATATCTGCTTAAGTGTATTAACATTTTAAAAGGTCAAAGGTAAGCTTTAAAATGGATGCCAAATTAAGATGGATGGGAGGAAAATGACATTTACTTCTTGTTACTGCACATTGTTTGAATTTGACCAAAGGCAAAAACAAAACAAAGAACAACCCTCCCCCCCATACACACGCACGCACGTATGTGTGCATGCATGGACAGACAGCCATGTTCCCACCACCTGCCTTCCCTCCACACCTGGTCTGGCAAAATCTTATTCATCAAGGCTGATTAATCAGGATAATCATCATTATTATCCTAACAAAATCAGTAGTCCAGTGTATTCACTTCCAGACAGCCTTTGTATTCTTTTCCAAAGTGTGTAATTTAACTAGTGTGAGTGGACTCTGTAAATAAAAGTAGCTAAAATATAAATATTAGGAAAACATGGCTAATGAGAACTGTAACCACGTTATCATTTCCTGCCCTTGCTATGTTTGAGATGATGGTTTCATCAGGGAAGGGACTGGACCCTCATCCCTATTCATGCAGTTCCTTGCACATTGAGTTCCAATGAAAGCAGAGAATAAAATATGGTGGGAATGATGCCTTTGCTTCCAGTGGGAATGGTGGCCAGTCCCAGCCAAAAGCAAGGCTTTAGCAGAGCTGCTCTGCAACCACACCAGTGTACAGCAGCTTTGGGTTTGGAAAAAGCGGCATAGCTCGAGGGAAGGACCCAATCTGGTTTATGTCCATCATTTCCACTCTTGCCCTTAAATGATGATAGGTGGCTATGCTGGTGATATGCCCTGTGCCTCGGGAATCTCAGCCACTCTCTCGTGCAAGGGACCCAGCCTGTTTTTTGGATGCTGTTGAACAAGACAGATTCGCTCCTCTCACTTCATGACATCTACTAATATGAGGGGTTTAAAACAAGGGAGAAAAAGGGTAAAATTTCTTCAAATCCTTCTTCCTACTGGTGGCTAGTGGCTCATCAGGGAGGCTTCAGACTGCATCCTGTGTCAGCCTCCAGACACTCAGCCCCATGCCGTTCCCCAAAGCATACCCCAAACTCATGAGGGCCTCGAGGGCTGTGTCGCTCTGGGAAGAGCCTCCCAGTGCCAGCTGTGGCTGAGCCATGTGTAACCAAGAAAAGGCAGTGCTGCTGTTCCCATACCCACATCTACGTGCCTTGGGCTCCCCAGGCAGGGAGGCTGCCCAAGCAGAGCATGAGGGAAGAGAAGGGCTGGCAGCAGCTTCCTCAAGGGAGAAAGATGCAGCACTCAGCCCTGCCACTGCACAACAGCATGAGCTGTGTCTGAGGCTGGCATAAGGGATAGTCAAATCTTCTCCTCCCTCCCCAAGAAGCAGCAAGCTCTCCTAAGCATCTCTTCCTGGGTGCTGAAAATGTTTGTCTGACAAATAAAAAAAAAGAAGGAAGAATGACAATTGCTCATATGCTTTGTTCCAGCGTGAAAATGTATTTTTCATTTCAAACTGAATGGATTCTGAGTTGAATCCGAATAGAACAAACTAGATGGTTTTATTTTTTCATTTTACCAAAATTGTTTTTAAATCACTCAACCCAAATATTTCTTTTTAATTTTTTTTCCCCCAGCCTTGCCACTATAGCAAACAATTCCATTATTTGCATAGCTCTAATTGCAGTGATTAAACAAACACAGCAAACTCCGACCCTTTGCAGAGCCTCATCACAGCCCCACAGCCAGCTTGGTCTGTATTTTGTCAGCAGAGAGGGAGATGTGGCTTTGTGTAGACTGAAAATAAATTACGGACTTTCTGGTATTTTTTTCCCCTCCAAACTGATACACTATCAGTTTGGAGAATGAATAATTTTGCCCGTTCTCTTGCTAGCGGGCTGAGAGATATCTCCCTATTGTGAACCTGGTACAATTTAAAAAGCATGTGGATTTTCAGTGCTTTGTTCACATGTTACGCTTAAGTTGCAACCTCTGTTGCTGTTATTAGAATAATGTGTAGGGTTGCTACTCTGTTAGTAATACGCATATTAACATAAAGAAAAGAGAGACAAATATCTACATCTGTTTGGAGTTTTTTTTCTGTGAAGGTGGTGGGTATCTGAAGACAAGGTTAAGGAAAATTTTATCTGGCTACAGTTCCATCAAATAGGAACAAACAATTTTTTGGACATTTTTTAATGACATTTATTTATAGCAGGTAGCGCACAGGCGGCTGCTATTTCTCAGCATGCTGGAAGAATGTTCTCCAGATGGTGCTTGCTGTTTATGCTTTTATTCGCTTCACTTGAACACAGCAGCACTCTACACAAAACATGGAAAATTGGAAAATAAAAACAATTATGTTTTTACAAAGTGCCATGTGATTTGCTGAAATGTCTGAGTTGACTGATGAGCCGTGCGTGGGGGCAGCGGGGGGGATCACGCCTGTCACAGAAACCCAGAGCCCGAGCCCCACATGGGTCACAGGCATCGCCCCCGCTGCAAGGGACGTGCCCTTCTCTCCCAAAAGGTGGTTTGAGCAGAGCTGCTAATCCTACCCTCTGAGTCTGTGCCTCTTCTGCCTCCCTTTTCCTGCACAGGGGTTTGGGTGAATGTAGGAAAGGCTGTTATTTTAATGCCGATATTTTTGTTGGGTTTTCTGTGACTGTGCAGCCCCAAGGTGGGAGGGACACGAGACAAAGCGTTTCATAAACCTTGCCTTGTGCCACTGTGTTCCTTCGGTTCCTAATCTCAGTGAAAAGTATTAAGGCCTTTGGCTGGTCCACCTGAAAGCAATAGCTAAAGTCAAGACTGATGCCCAAAGGGAGCAGTGTGCTCCATGGTTTCCGCTGGTTACAGTGGTGAAGATAGATAGGTATCCAAATGGTTGGCATGCTCTTGCAGGCTTTTGTTATGCAGCTTCTTCTGCAAGACTACTCACACAAAACATTCTCAAAGTGGAAGTTTTAAATAAAAGACTCTAGAGTCTAAATTTTTTTTTCATTAAAAATTCTTGGGAAAATAACTCAATTATTTAAATTTATTTTTAAAAAAACCCCAAACAAGCTAGCCAAACAAAAAAAAATTCCCAGGCAACCATAAAAATGGATATTGACAAGCAGGAAAAAGGTATTTTTATTTTTTTTTAAGAAATATATCTTAATGTATGTGTGAAAGAAATAAGTATTTGTCACTTCTACTGAAAAAGGAGACCAAGAAAATGACAAACCCACAGCACTTCAGGGCAGGTTTTCAAATACTAAAAAACGGACACCAATTTTAAACTTTGGAACAGGACATGATTATTATTTCTTTGAGAACAGGAGCCTTCAGATTCCTTCAAAATCTAGTTTAAAGCCAGCAATACTTTTAGTGAAATTAAATTTCAAGAAATTAATGTGTGAACAGCTCAACTGGTTTTGGGGTTTTCTCTGGTAAATGGGCAGTGCTGCACAGCGCTTCAGTTCCTCTCCCTTGCCCGTTACCCAAGAGACAGCCCTTTCCCAAGCAGAATTCTTGCTACATCAGCTCCATGCTGTTTATCTTCTGTTGCTCCCTTGGCAGTTATTATTTCTTAATGTGTTAATTGTAGTTCCTGGACCCTTGTGTGTGAGGGTGTGTAATGCTCATGGTAATGATGCCGACACGTTCTCTAGTTCCTGGAAGCACAGAGCGAAAAACTGAGATATGATCTGGGCATATAGCATCCAGTAAGAGAAGTCAATTAGAAGAATTCAAATAGCATGAAAATAATAAAGTGGGTAATTGGGAAGAGTAGGCATTGGGTTGGGGTGGGGGTTTTTTTGGCTTATTCAGTTATGATTCCTTCTATGGCTCCGGCTTTGTGTGATATATATATTTTTTAATTAAAACTTGAATTATGTCACTTGCTTTCCACCTTTTAACAGTATTTCACAGTAAATTTCATTCCTAATAGCAAGTAGTCAGGGGTAAGGAATGACTTTGCTGAGTGATGGGGATTGTTAATTATTAAAAAGAAACCTATGGATTTAAAATGAATTAGACCTCATTAAGCCTAGGTCTGTTTCCACACAGACCAGCAGACATGAAAAAGCCCATCTAGGAGCATGGAAAATTGCACTTTTTAGCTGACACATCCCTAGTAGTACGCTCCTGGGCTGGTGTGGGGTGCATTTGCTCATTTGGTTTGTGTCAGAGATCCCTGGTCTCTGATCTCAGTTCAAAACCTGTGACTTTCTTGGATCTTTCCCATTTCCCTTCCACTTCTCCCATCACCCCCAGCCACCCCAGCCCACCTGCACACAGGACTCCTACCTCACTCTGGAAGTGGCTGCTGGCCATCAGCAGCTGGAGCCCACCTCGCTGCCCAGACAATCTTGGAGCAGACCATGTTGGCTGCTCCAGATTTAGTGAAAGGAAAAACACAGGAAAACTCCTTTTCTCTTCTTTGATTTTGGAGAGGAGGAGGATCTTTGACTTATAACATGGAGTTCTCTCCATGGCTAGGCTGACAAACTCTGTAGGATACATCTGTTTATTCCCATTTACAGAGGCAGGGTTTTTTTTTTGTTTGTTTGGATTTATTTTGTTATCCAGACTCATCTGTGACTCTTAAGTTGTTTGTACTTAGAGTTTTTCTGTTGGACTTTAGCAAAAATCCAAAGAGCCAAAGAGATTGTTGGAGACTGCACTCAAACCTATGTAACCATGCCATGTTTTGACCTGCTTTTTTGGAAATTTTTGAAGGCAATGGGTGAGTGCATCCACAGGAGAATCCTAATAAGGAGAGTGAAAGGTGGCCTAAAATGATCAGTTTAATTGTATGTTCACAGGCATGCCATGTATGGGCTTTGCTGTCTGGCTGAGACATCCCTCAAATCTTCTCTGGCATTATAGGCAGTGACACACTCATATCAGGAGAAGAAACGCCCATTCTGCTGGCTAGAAATCAGCAATAACATTTTGACATCTGTGCAACAGTTTAAAATGAATTATTCAGCACATAGATTGTGCTATTTGAGCAGCCAGCACATCTCTGCCCATTTACTACTGTCAGTCCATGGTGGAGATATCACTGATGCCAGTGGGAACTGAGCACATGGGCTGGGGGTAGGTTTTGGCCCATAGCCTGAAACACCATTTGATAGCACCCCTGCAGAACATGATAGGAATAATCTGCTTTGCCACCAGCAAAAGACCGAAAGACAATGCCAGTTTGTTTCTTCTCTTACAGTATTTTGAACACATGCAGATCTTAAGATCTTAAGATCTCAAGAATTAAAGAAAAGATCTTAAGAATTAAAAAAATAATTAATTGTTTGACTGTTTGAGTTCTGCTTTAAAGAGTGAGACTGGCATGTAATTTTGATTAAATCATGTATTGCATATGACTCTCCAGAAGCCCTGAGCATCTCTTGCCTACTGGGAGTAGAGCCTGAGCACAAACTGGCAGCAGGTCCAGGCCAGTCTCTAGCTTCTGCCAACTTGGGGGGTTAAAGTGAAGCAGTATCTAATCCCTGTCAGCAAAGAAAATTCATACGATTCACGATGTCAGCAGCATCTCATTTGGAAAATCAAGCTGAAGTGCTGTAAGAACACACTTTGGGGAACTGCAGATGAGGAACTGGGAGGAAACAGATAACTAAACACTAGCACACCCATTCCCTGCTCAAGACAGGCACTGAAGAGAGAAACTGGACCTTTATCTTGTGTTTAGCTTTCTAATTCAGCAAGGTCATCTGAATTAAAGCAGTGTATGTGTGGTGAGAGTCTAACATCTGTTATTTTACAGGATGTCGGTTCCCTGTAGCTGCATTTTTAAAAATAAAATGCAGAACACAGTATGGAAATGCTCTGTGCTATGGGTTATTGTCCTTTCCTTACCCTTCTTTAAGGAGTATGTTGTAGCTGTCCACTGATGCTTATCTCACAGGTGACAGTTCAGGAGCACTCAGCATTGCAATGTGCAGCAATATCATCTGCCCGTCATTGTCCATGTTTTTCAGGTAGCTAGCTAAAAATGCCTCAATTTCTGTCTGCTCTTCCATTGGTGTGTAAGAAGTAATACCCTACTGTGGAAGGAGCTTAGTGCTGCACATGAAAAGGCAAGACGTACTATCCAGGTAACTGTAAAACAAATGGCTGGTATAATGAAAGTTAAGCAAATCCTTAGTCCCCCGAAGTCAGTAGAATTTAAGCATATAGTTAAGTCTTGTGTGCAGTAAGGGTATATCCTCTGATAGGAACACTGTAGCTGTAAGGTTTTTGAACCCCTGTGTGTGTATAGCTTTCTTTTCAGAATCCCCTAGAGCTTTGCAATTAGCTGAAAGATGTGAAATCGTGCTGAGTACCATGCAGCAGTGCTGGATGCTCAGGTGCGGTGCTTCGGCAGGAGGTGGGACCTGGCTCCCTCAGCCGGTCCTTGATGGGAGTGGTTCTGCAGCTGCTGCTGCTGCAGCTGGGTGCTAGCTGGGGTGTGCCGCCCTATGTGGGTACATTTTTGTAGGGACTAAAGTCTGTTCTGGCTTTGTAGGGCTGCCATCACCAAAGTGTCTGAACCTTCTTGCTGTCTTTGATCCGCTCACTATCGCTGTTCTCCCCTGGGGCAGAAGGATGTTGTCCCCCTTGGGCAGGGAGTAAAAGAGGGACAGAGAGATGTCAAACCTGATTTTAATGGTTATTTTTGTGTTGGCATATGTGGAGACATCTTTGTGGGAGGGTTCCAAACCTCCTGTCTGCATAGTTTGGACCCCGTCTGCTGTTACAAACCTGGCCCAGAGTGGCACCATGAGGGAAGCTCATTAATGGGGCCATGGATGTTCATTTCCCTAGTGTCAGAGCAGAATTGTCAGAGCAAGGATGTGCCTTGCTGGTGTAGATGTGGGATGGCGGGGGAAGAGGGGAATGTGCAGTCCAGAAAAACAAGGAGTGGGGTAAATAGCTCAATTAATATATGTATGAGGGTGAAGAAGGCTACCTGGGTTTATTGCCACTTGATTGGAAGGATGTGTGTAGCCTGTGTGCATCCATTAATTAGTGATGCAATTGCTCCATGCTGGTATCAATAAAACCTTAATAGTACATGATACCAGCCTGTGATTGCTTCCTTTTTTCCACATCCCCTTGTGAGGATGTGTGTGTATCAGTGCAGCTGTGCACTGTATACAGTGTGGATGTGCTGTAGCTGCCTGCACAAGAAAAGGACAGTAAAATAATTCAGCGGCTTATTACCTCCCATGTGATTTTTCCAAGTGTTTATAAAAGGATCTTTGATATGCAGCACTCTCTAATGTGCACAAAATAACCAGCATTGTTTTCTTTCCTTTTCCTGAGACATACTAATTCTTAAAATGGCTCCTGAGCAGGCTTTCCTAGGTATGTGTAGCAGCTGCAGCCTGATGGTTTAACAACAACAACAACGAAAAAGGCTCTCCTTAGTTTCCTTTATATGCACATTGTGCAGCTTTTTAAGCAGTGCATCAAACACTGCTGGCTGGAAATTTCCAGGCCCATTTCCTGCCTGGTGCATGCTCATAAAGCAAGATTGTCTGTACGGTCTGTAGCTGCAGTACTGCAGAAAGTCAATAAAGAGCTGACCACCTCACCTCTATCAAAAGCAGTTGAGAAGCCCTGCCTCATCTGCCTTATTAAAACTGCACTTGACTCCCGCAGAGGAACCTAGTTGGAAACCTTGAAGAGGAGGGATAAAAAAGGAGTCTGAAATTGCAGTGAGTATTCTACAGCTAGGTCTTGCAGTAAGGTTAAAGAGTGCTTATTGTGAAATAAACCAAAAAGGCAGCTTCATTACAAAAAAGAAAATGCCTGAATTTAATGCAATGAACTTCTGACTTTCCCACCTACAGTACAGCATAGAGATATGATTAGTTATTGCAGCTATGAGCAGATTTAACTAGCTCCCTAATGGATTTGTATTTTGAATTTAAATATGTATATGCCTACATATGCACGTGTGTATATGCCTATATATGCATTTGTGTATATACTCAATCTTTCCGAGAAAAGGCATGATGTAGAAATAGATGCAAGAGGTAGAATTTATAATGCAACGTGTCTTTGAGTCTGTGTTTGAAAGGGTATTTGGGGTTTTTTTTCTTTCCTTTATATAAGAGTAATTGATTAAATGTTTGCCAAGCTTTCAGTAGTATCTGCTGGGAATCATCACCCTCACCTTCCCCAGGCATGAAGCTTTTTTTCACCTTGAAATGAAAAAAGAGAGAACTTTAACAGAAAGATCATTGCTTTAGCTTAATATTGTAAGATTTCAGAGATTGAATTTTCTGATAGTAATGAAATGAACCCTGAGTTGTGCCACGAATTTGATTGCAGTTAATTTGATTTTTGAGATGCTCAACAAAGCTAGCCCATTAGCTTTAACCTCACATTCTTAGGATTTGTACAAACTGGTATTTTTATGCATGTATGGGTAGAGATAACATGTAATCTCTCTCTGGTAGTTCAGTTCTTTGTAACAATTACTGTCACTGAGTACTTACTAACTATAGGGCTGTTGGAAGTAGTATCCATTGAGCTGCTGACCAGTAATCCCCCTATGTTTATTGCTTTCATGGTGCAGGGTTAGTTTTTCCTTTTCACAAGGAAAAATACAGCTAAACAGCTCAGCCAGGAGACACACGCAGACTCCATCCTGCAGTATTTTCCAGTTCTCACTGATCTTAATGAGCCTAGTCATATGAATAGCAGTGACTCTTGTCAGAAAGGAGTTTTTTTGGCTGAAATTCACCATTTCTGTTTATGTAATTTGCCTCCTCCGACTTCAGAGTGAATGTGGTCTTCTTGCTAGTATTTGCCAAGAGGCAACAACTGTGGGGTGGGGTATTCCCCAAGGTGGTCCCGAAGTCTGGCCTGTTCTCCTTACATGATTTATTCTCAGTCAGCAGTTGATAAGATGGTGGAAGATGGCCTTTTTTATATGTGTGTATATAAATAATACCAGCCGCAGATAAGAAACTATTTGGTGATGTCAGAAAACTAATGACATAAGGCTACAGATAACTGGAATAGTGTTATGGAGTTGATCGTGTGTGGGAAAAACAGGAGGGGAATTCTGCTGCTGGGAGAAGATTGGTCACTATAAGGAAAAAAATACAGAGGGTTCAGTTTCCAGAACAGGGGAGAAACAAGACCGGGGAGGGAAGAGATGAATGGCAGGGGCACGCAAGTTGGGAGTGATGCTGAAAGTTCTCCAGGCAATGGGCAAAGGGTTGAGCTGCCAAGGAGATTACTGCCATGAGCTGCTCCTGGGAGGTCCTGTGAGCAGGGGGGTGGAAAGTCTCAACAGAAGTCAGGGGATATATGACTTTGTGATGTGTGGAAGGGAAACTGCCCATAGATGGAAAAAGTGTTGGACACATGACTGGAAAGAAGGCGTTTCCTCTGGATCTGTGCCAGCAAAGTACACGTCAGGCATTCGTGGAGCCAGGAACCAGGCTGTCTCCTTCCAGCTCCATCATCCTCAGCAAACCTGCTGGAGGTTCATTTCCTGGCCCCAGCACAGAGGGGCCTGGGACAGCCCTGCTCCTCAGTTGGGTGCTTCTGTGTCCCATGGAGGGCTCCTGGAGGTCATGGCTGGCTGCTACAGGAGGAAGACCAGGGCACATGCCAGTCTTCCTCCTGTCCACCTGAAACATTCTGGCCTGGGTGGAGTGGAGCACTCACAGGAGGGCTGATCTGAGAGGCCTCCAATTTGTCAGGATGAGGCGCCAGGTACCAGGGTGTGCCTTTGCAGAGAGCTGCTGTCCTTCTCTGCAGGATGCTGGCATGCCCACACCTCTGCAGCATCCTCTTGGATCCTGCCAAGTCACAGTCCAGGAGTCTCTTTTGCTGACTACATGGCAAGGAGAGGTTTTGTTATTCATAGCTTACTATTTTATAGGGTTTAGGTTATTTCTTAAATTCTCTTCTTTCCATTCTGCTTTTGGTGACCCCATCTGAAGGTAATGTGTGCAGTTATTTTGGTCAGAATTAGGCAAACCCATTCAGCAGCAGAGGAGAGGGGGGAAAAACATTAAAGAGAAAGCACTGATGACCTCACCAGAGAGTCCCATAATACCAAATTCAGCACAGAAAATCGAGGAAGGGGCCAGAAACCTCTTTCTCTTCAGGGCGTGTTGAAACATGGTGCCCTGGAAATGCTCAGGCGACAGAGACCATTAAAGCACCCTCTTGGCTTGGAGCTGCCCGGTCATGCCTGATTTTTTGCCTCACGGTGGACTGTGTTGTATCTTCCATGAGAATCTATATCCACAGGCTCCTTGCTGCCAGCCTGCACCTGATGTAGTGGAGACGTGGGTCTGCATGTTCCCCGAGGGATGCGCCTTCCCCCATGGCTGAGGCTGGGAGCAGCATGAATCCTCACCAAAAAGGATGATACAGCTTCCATACTGCCACAAAGTTAGACTAATTCAGAGGCAGCATGTCCGATGTCTCTCAGCCAATGCTAGCCAGAAAGGAAACAATTTTACACATCAGCAATTTTTTATGATTAATAATATTATCCTGGCTTAATTGAAAAATGAGCTGGTGCCCTTAAGAAAAAATTAAGCTGCAGGAATTAGTATCTAACCTCTTTATGATGAATGTGTATTTTTACACACTGCACATTACTGGCAGTGCTTCTAGAAAGAATCGTGCCGTGTATTGTAAGAAAAAATTGTCCCACATTGTTTGTAGTTGCGTGGCACCATTCTGTCTGGCTGAGTTGGCTTTAAGAGCCTGAACGCTTGGGAAGAAGCAGTGTGAGGATGCTGAAATCCTTTTAAAGGGAATTTATGTACAAACAGGAGAATGATGTGTAGGCTCCGAGCTCTGCTATCAGTTGTTATTGCTGAGAGATATTCACAGGGAGTCGATGCCAGACAGAACATTAGCCATTGCTGGCCTCAGTGGCTTTGTGGGAAGTCGGTCATAAAGTCAGTGAGGGCTCCTGTTTGTGGGATTTTTAAACACCAGTGAATCATTTTACGTAATAAAGCAGTTGTCGTTAGGTGAGGTTGTGTAAAGGTCTTTGTGAACCGCTTTCTACCAAAACAAAGCTTCGGAAGGAGAGAGAGGCGATGCCGAAGGACAGGGAGATTTGTTATGCCGAGAAGAGAGCTGGCAGTTCAGCTCTGCTGAGGTTTGCCAGGCACCCAGTGGGAACAGGGAGCTGTCGCCTGCGTCTGCCCGTCTGCTTGTGACCGTGGGTGGTCCTGGAGACAGGGCGAGTCATGACTTCAGGGCATCATGCTCCTTCCATGCTGTGTCCTGGGACTTCGTCTCATGCAGAGCAGCCCAAGGAATCCAGGATTAAAGAAGATGAGAAGGTCTAGGTCTCTCAGTTGGACAGCTGGGGACAGAACAAAGTCAATGAAGCTGCTTTCAGCTATACTGCTGCCCTGGCATCATCCATGTCTTCTGCAGGTTTCTTGGAGGACCATCACTTCAGCGGCAGACTCACATATAATGTGACATGTTACAAATGCCTTGTTCCCCAAATGTAAAGCACTTAAATGAGCTGTCATCAACTTAAGTATTGCTTACCCAAACTTTTGAATGCTGTGCGTCAGATCTCCCTGGAAACACACAGTGGAAAATAGATGTCTGTGGTGGAATCACTGGTGCTTTCCAGTGTCCCTGGGCAAAAGGGTGTAAGGAGCCTCCTCCTGTTCTCCCTCCTGGAATAGTGAGAGGGTCCTCATGGAGAAATATGTGCTTGGGTGGTGCCATCTTTTGTGGAGAGAAACCTGCCCACAGTTTGGGGCTGTAGAGGGAGGAGGAGGGTCTGGGCAAGGAGCCAGGAGTATCTGTGGATAGGGGGGTCACACTGGCTTTGCAGGGATGTATGGGAGCACAGTGGGAGCAGCCTGGGCAAGGCTGTCCTTCCCTGCTCGTTCTTTGGCCCTTTGGACTATGCCTGCCATGGGGACCCCAGGATCCTCCCAACCCTGTTGAGGGGCAGTGGTGGGTGGGCTGGGGCTGGCAGTGTTTCCCTGGTGCTGGCGCACAGCCTGCGTAGGCTGGTCCTGGAGCATCCTCACACTCATTCTCTGGCATCTCTAAATTTGTAGCCAAGGTCTTCTTATTTACCTCTTCCTTTGTATTTCAGCCAGGTCCCCATTAAAGCAGGCAATGAGGAAGTCTGCATGAAAATGCTTCCTTCCATCCCTCTGTCCTCCCCTCCGCCCAGCCCCATCCTCCTTGTCCCTGGAGGAAACACTCGTCTCTGCCAAGATCCTGCCTCACAAAAGTAAACAATATGAAATTACAATAAAATGTTTTGATTTGCTGGGCCTGACATTCAGAAGCTGCACAACAGAGACTTACAAAAAAGGATTTTCTATAGATAGCCAGTGTGAGAAAATAGTAAATCTCTCATATTGGGCGTTATTTAGATACAAGCATCAGGGCAGCGTGAATGGGGAACAGAGGATTTTGTTGCCAAACCTGAAGGTTCTTAGGAGGTTTATGCTGCAGCATCTGTCAGCAGCTTTCTGCGTGGCATCTGCGAGAGACTGGCCTATTGCACAGTAATGTCAATATTTAGGACTCTTGTCTCTGTGTGTGTATATGTACTGTTGTTGCTTTGATGCTTTAAGACTGGGTGGTGTACTGAAAGCCCTCAGAAGGAAATAGATGAGCTGAAACTTGTTTCCTCCGGGGCTCTTCCACAGAAGAAGGCAAACAGAAACGGAGGTGTAATCCCCGGGAGATGAGCCTCCTTGGGCACTTGTCAGTTTAGCAGGCTGGGTAATCTGCGCTGTTGTCAAGATTTGCGGATTAGTTGTAGTGAAGCTAGTTGGCTTTGACATTTCATTAGGGAAGTTTTCCACAGTTTTTCATCTTCAGTCTTGGTGCTGTGAAATATGGCTGATGTAGCTTTGTTATGCTTATACCTTCTAACATTTATGGAAGTTGATGCTGGGGCTGCAAACATCTTATCTACTGAGGATTTTTTAAATCATTGCTTGTTTATGAAAGACGAACTGGGTCAAAGGCTAATTTTGGGAAGGATCCGCTTTCCCCAGTGCTAACCAATAAATTTTCATCTGGATATTGTAAGTTACCCAACCGTTATCTCCTGAAGAGGGGATAAAAGCAAACACCATTTATCCTGTAATCTGCAAATATTTTGAAAAGTGAACTGGAATATCAATAAAAGGGCTTATCATCAAGGTCTTGTGAGAACTCTTAAGGACTTTTATTTAGAAAGCAAAATGTTAAATTTAGAGACAAGAACTGTGCAGATGAGGAGGGAATATGTACAAGTGACAGCATTGTAAATTGTCTCAAGGGTTCAAGGGACCAGGGAAGGACACTGTGTCCTGAAGTCACTCCTTCTCAGAGATGTCTCTGCTGATAAGTGCCAGTTGTTGTTCCTGGTGACAGTGATCGAGGGGGACAAGGCGAAGGATCACCCTGTGGGCTCCTGCAATGGCGAGCAGAAATGCGGATGTGGCCTGGTTTATTTATGAAGGCTGGATGTGCCCTCACTCTTCCAGTTGCTGCAGAGGACAGATCCGTGTCCTTGGAGCTTCAGTTGCTGTCTCCGTTATCATCTCTCTGTGGAGTCCCTTTTCAGGTGCCCCCTCTGACGGGTTGCTGCCCTGAGGGCCGGGGGTGTGGGCCATGTTGGCCGTGGGCTGTGTGAGCTCTGGGCCGTGTGAGCCATGGGCTGTGTGAGCCGTGGGCTGTGTGGGCCGTGGGCTGTGTGAGCCGTGAGCCGTGGGCTGTGTGGGCTGTGGGCTGTGTGGGCTG
>VZTF01007877.1:4104923-4126991 GCA_013397755.1 Cnemophilus loriae | reverse complement strand
GTGGGCTGTGGGCCGTGTGAGCCGTGAGCCGTGGGCTGTGTGAGCCATGGGCTGTGTGGGCCGTGTGAGCCATGGGCTGTGTGAGCCGTGGGCCGTGTGAGCCGTGAGCTGTGAGCTGTGTGAGCCGTGGGCTGTGTGGGCTGTGGGCTGTGTGAGCCATGGGCCGTGTGAACCGTGGGCTGTGTGGGCCGTGGGCCGTGTGAGCCGTGGGCTGTGAGCTGTGTGAGCCGTGGGCGGTGTGGGCTGTGGGCCGTNGCTGTGTGAGCCATGGGCCGTGTGAACCGTGGGCTGTGTGGGCCGTGGGCCGTGTGAGCCGTGGGCTGTGAGCTGTGTGAGCCGTGGGCCGTGTGGGCCGTGGGCTGTGTGAACTGCGAGCTGTGTGAGCCGGCTGTAGAGAACGGGCTACAGAGGCACTGCTCTGGGGACAGCCAGGAGGGATGTGTGGCACAAGACATTCAAGGCAGGGATCAGCAGGGACACTAGGCTCCACTTTGTAGAGAGACGTCCTTGTCCATCTCTGGCCGCGTTGCTTCCTCAGTTCTGCCTCTCTCTCCTTCGCTGGTGCCGTCTGACATCCTTTGCTTCCCTGTCAGCCTCCTGTCCCATAGATATTGTCGACAATGGCATGTAGGCTCTGGCACCTCAAATCTGCCTTAACGCACTGCTTTGTACTTCTGTTGCAAAACCGTGAGTGAAAGGCAAAGTTTAGTTAAAAATTATTTGCCATGCTCTACTCCAGCTGAAAAATATAAATAGAGTTAACATAAGTGTTGGACTGTGTATCTTAGGGCTTAAGTGATTTATCCATCAATTATGTCATTGTAAACTGAAGGTGAAGTTACACCTTCATAAGTCTGGAATAACAAATGATTGAACTGAACTTCTGCTGGGTACTTCTGTTTGAATTACTTTCAGTGGGGGAAAAGCGTTTTACAATCAGTAGAAACGTCCTGGACTGGGCACCTTGCAACTGCATACGTCGGTTTGGGATAAATCAGCAGTTCCTGTAGCATGTATTCCTGTGATCTGAAAAATGGAAAAATGTTAAAAATATAAGTTTGTGTGTGTGTATGTGCCCATGTGGACATACAGACACATGCTGTTCTTATAAAAGGTAAATATCAATTCTGATTATCTTAATATTGATGTAGCAATTTAGAAATAGCTTTCCAAGAGAAGGTGTCTGCAGCGTTATATTTACCAGCATAATGAAATCAGACAACTTTTCAATCCATAAATCACAGTACAGTATTTGCCATTACAATTTCTATGCTTGTACTGAGCAAGCAACACTATCCAAAGAATTTTATTAAATCAAAATAATGAAATTGAAAATCCATATTGACTCTTCTTTGGCTCTTTCATGTTCTTTTATGCTTTGACTTGGGAATATATTTTGTTTGTTTTTCAGACTCTGTTTCCATAGTTACTTTATTTCTCAGGTTGAAGGCTGTCTGTCAAATCTTACAACCTTGCGTCGTAAATCTCGGGATGCTCTTGGTGGTGTTTACTAACTGCAGCATAACACACATTTTCTAATAATCTTCACTATTGTGCTGATTTGAGAATTTGAAGCGCAAAGTGGGTCCAAGCAGACCACAGGAATTTGTGACTTCAAGGCAATGATAAGAAATTTCTTAATGGTTTAGTAAGAGACAACATAAATGTAAAGTTGATTCTTGGTCATCACAAGAAATGCTATTGCTTAGGAATGGCTTCAGTGTAATATTCTTTCCTTCTAGAAGGCAAACTGCAGGGGGATTTGTAGATAGGATTGGCTGCAGGCAGGAAGTAGAATATTTTTCTTCAAGAGCTTTAAACATTGTTCTCAATATATTTTCATTCCACACAAATGCAGCTCCTGCAATTTTAGCTGAGAACAGTTTTGCAGATCACACTGTGGAGATGACCTGGGATTCCACTGCTTGCCAGTCACTTCATTTGAACATTCAATCCAAATCGGACCTTCATAGCTGGATTGTGGAGAGCCCATGGAAGTCTGTAAAAGAGCATGGTCTGCCCAAGTATACTTGTTTACATGATCTGGCTTTCTGTGGTATGATCAAGACAAGCTTATTCTTCCCCAGCTTTCAGAGTTACGAAAATAGATCACCTCCTCCATTGTGGTCAGAAGAATTTTTCATCCATCTTTGGCAACTGTTTTAGAAACACAGTAGACATCCCTCAAGGAGTCTAATTTCTGCAAGCTAAGGGCACTGCACAGCAGCTCTTTATCTGTCCCTGGTTTCTGTATCTTCTCTAACAAATTCAGTTTTCCACCACCTCTACTTCTGGTATTTTCTGCAGCTTCATTCATCTTTTCCCTTGGGTCAGCAGCTCTAGGTTTTCTTCTTCCATTCACCTTTTCATCTTCCCTACATATTTTTGTTTGGGGGGGGCAGGGGAGGGGTTGGTTGTTCGGGTTTTCTGTTTGGTTGGTTTTTTAATGCCCAGAACTCTGTGTCTTGTACCTTGCACCATCTCCACTTTTCACAGCAGCACCATGTGCATCCCCAGAACTGCATTCCCCTAAACTCTGCTGGTGCCATATTTCCATGTGCTACCACTTCCTTCCATTGCAGTTAGTCCTAGGAATAAATCATGAAGCATGTCAGCATAGTGGCCTTTCCTGGGAGGATGTGTTAAGTTCGAGATGAGTGGTGGTGTTCTGCTAGAAGGCGTTTGGTGACTGCTGTCAAGTGGTCCTTTGATCTAGAGACAACTCAGAGGTCCCCACAGTTCTATGATACAGATGTCAGAACTCTGCATCCTTCCCTCTCTTTTTGCTCCTTGCTTCAGGTTTTTGGGGCATGCTCTGGTCTGCACTGGACTGGTGTCTGCTTGCAAAGGTATCTGCATCTCTGGGGTTGATCCAGTACAGCTCTCTAAAGCTGTTGCACCAAAATCCCACCAAGCTGAATGTAGGGCTTCATAACCTGCAGGATCTGATGTTAGGGCCAAATGTGTTTTTCCATAAGGACCAGCAGCAGACACCCAAGGCACTTGTGGAGAAAGTGGTTATGCCTACTTGTACAAACCCAAAGACAACATTTAATTACTTCTTATAACCCTATTTTTAAGGAAAGTGGTTCCAGTGATCTGAGATCATCTGAAGAATGATGTGGCAACCTGATCTGGTAAATAGGCTGAAAAACATGTTCAGATGCTAGTGCTCACTCATAAACACAATGATTGTCTCTGGGTTAATAATAGCTCCCTTTTTTCTTCATTTATTCCCCAAATTTACTCGCTAATGGAAATCATGCCTGTCACATGTTTAAAACAGATTTTCTTCACTGTGCGTATGGAGGAAGGTAAAGGAAGTGATAAATCTCTAAAAAACAGTATGATAAAATAAATCCTCTCTTACTAGCAGGCTAGATATTGAGCTTTTTACTCCTTTGGAGTCTTGATCTGTAGCTGGCCCTGCTGACTGTGAGATGACTTCTGCTGCAAGCAGCTGAAGTGCCAGAAACTGCCCTCTTGCAGTCACATGGGAACCTCAAAAACTGAAGCTGTAGATCACCATATCCAGTGAATAGCTGGTGTGTTGTCTGTCAACAAGAAATAGTTTGGAGGAACTGAAAAAAAACCAAACAAAAAGCAGCCCCCGAAAACCTGGTAAAAATTGGCCCTGTTTGAAAAAAACTAAGTAAAAACTTTGGCATTTTGAGAATTTATGTCTTTCCTTTTCTTGCCTTCAATAATCTGAAGAAAATCCATCACCTTTCCTACCTGCCTCTGACACAAGAAATATTTTGTACTTCGTTATTTCCCTCTGTTAGCATCCAATCAATAACAGGATCAAACTGCCGACTACATGCTCGTTCCTTTCCTCCCCTTGTTGCTGCTGTTTGGATATGGGGAATAATTAACTGTGGATCAGAGCCATGCAGCTGCTTTAACCTAATGTTTCTGTCACACCAGTACCCTACTGATGGATGGGCAGTTGTTTGGCTTTCTGTCATGGAGACCGTGCAGCAGGTTGGGGCGGGTGCTGAACTTCCCATCCCACTCCGGTGCAGTGTCAGGCGTCCTCTGGTTGCAGTTCAGCAGCAGCAGTGATGGTTATCTCCCAGCCTGCCCTCCTCCCTTGACCAGAAGAAAGGGAAAAGAAGAGGAAGGCTTTTGTTCCTGTGGAATGAACCACTCCAGCAGCAGCCACAGGATACGGAGCGGATGCTTTCTGCTTGCAGTCTTCTCTGTTCTGTGGTAGACAGGCTTCAGCTAAAATAAACTAGTATTCCATGAACCTTTGAAGTGTTGTTGTCTTCTGAGTCACTTCCCTGTCACCAACGGGCAGTGTGATGCAGAGGGATGTTGTCTTGCATCACACAGAGGCGCTCAGCCATTCAGGCCATTCAGCCTCCCACTTCATTTCCCACGCGAGTGGCAGTTTTGCCTTTCCTGACCAACATCTTCCTTAGGGTATTTTCCAAGACAGTGGAAAACAAGGACTTCTGGAAATGCACAGAGCCTGGTGCCACTTCTGGCCTCTGAACGTCCCTCCCTGCTTTCTTTCTTTGCAGATCATTTGTCTTAGTAGAAGGATCTGGGAGCAATGCCATCAAAACAGGTTGTCTTCTCTCCCGTCTTCTGTGACGGCCACTGCGCAGAAAGAAGCGTGGCCTCTCAGGGCGAGCTGGCATGCACGCCAGCAGTGCTCCAAGTGCGCCAGACGGACCGCCACAATCGGGAATCACGTTCTTACTCTTGATTTTACATCATACAATTAAAGAAAATCCTAATGTTGTAATGCTCTGGGTTCTCTTTTCTCTACCTGAAATTGCCAATTACATGAAATAATTTGTGAAAAGTCCAAAAATCCCCAGAAATCTAAGTGCCTTTTGAATGAAATTGCCTATAGGTCTATTTTTGTCTTGAATCAGTCCAAAGACTTTAATTTGATAATGCTGAGATCTTTACCCTCCAAACCATATAATGCTTTTGGTTTTAATTGAAGAATTTTTTCCTTTGCACTAGACTGATTCTAAACTGGCTTCACTAAATCTTCTTATGTTGTAAGTAGCAGTGACCCAGATAAACACATTTAAAAATGCAACTACTGAAACTACAGTATGTTGCTTTTGTAAGACGCAGCAAGAGAAAGACTAAAATAGTTCTGTACATTTACAAGGGTAGCAAGTAGCATTATATCTTTAAAAGCAAATTCATAGACCAATTTAAATTTTTCATATTACATGTACAAATCTATAAAATAAGTGTTGCTTAGTTTGGAATCAGAAACTTAAAAGTCACAAAGAGACCTTTGAAAAAAGTTGCTTTTTCCTTTTGTGGATGACCTTTTGCATCATGACAAGGCCTTTTGAAAAAAGAGGTGTAACTGTGTATTTAAGAATGTATCATAACACAGCCACACTGCCAGGACCATATAGGCAACCAGGATAAGTTTGCATTTCTGTTTTCCTTGGTGCCTAAGTTTGCACCTTTGGTGGCTTTTTGATGTTATGTCTGGGCTCTAGTCCCAGCCAAACCCACCTGGTGCCCTCCAGCCATGTAAAGCCAAGGTCTGGAGAAGACACCAGTTCTTCACTGGCTGTATCAAGGATGCAGATGTTGCCAAAGGGCTCTGTTCAATGGTATATGGGTAAGCCCTTTCTAGGGTTGATGAAATAAGGGGATACTGCCCCCTGTTCCAGATGCACATTTTGTGTGTCAGTGTGTGACAGACGCTGTCCAGGATGCTCCGCTACCAACTTGACGCTGCTGTTGGAGTGTGCTCCAGCTATCTTGTTCAGATCTGATTGCATGTAAACATTGCTGCTCCAGGAGCAAATGTGACCAGAACTTCTCCTGGTAACTACTGCCCAAGTCATGAACAGCATGGAAGGAGTTGATGGAACTCAGGAGTGTTCAGACTGAGCTCTACGTGGTGGCAAGCACCCGTGCCTGTAGCTGCTGGATAGGGAGAGCTGGGTGCCAGCACGGCAGCCTGTGGTGTGTCCCTTGCAGCCCATAACTTGGTGAAATGCAGACCTTTCCACCACTTTTGGTTTTGTGGGTTTTTTTAGACATTGGCTTCGGCTATGTTTACACAAAGAAGAAATATACGCTATCAGGAACAATTGGATAATAAACAACCTTTAATTAGCGTTGAAGACGAACAGAGACCTAATCCCTCAGTGCCTGTTTAGACAGCTAAACCCAAACATGTGCCGGCGGCTGGGTCCTGGAGAAACCTTCCCCCAGAGCAGGGGCTGAATTGTCCTTAATCACTGTAAGGACTGGGCAGGATTTACCAGGCGTACTGGGTGTTTTGGGATCTTCAAAGACCCACACTCTCTGTTTAATTTATTTTTGGTAGCAGTATGCTCTTCTGCTTACTCTGGTTAGCATTGAGCTGTAAAATCACTAATGTCAGACAAAAAGTCAATGGATTTTATTGATTCTTCATGCTTTTGCAGCATTCTGGGGGAGCCTTTCTACTGGACATGGAGGGCTCCTGGGGGTGGCAAGATGGGTGTGCACTGGGATGCATTCACCATGGCTGCCTTCCATGTGAAGCTGTGGGTGCTGGCACCAACCTCACCAGTGAGGTCCATCCAAGGGCTGCCATCTCTTGAGATCACTGGAATTAACCTGCACAAAGTATTTTCTGGGAAATGCTCCCTGTGAAGATGGCCCCTTCAGTTGCATCAGCCAGGCGTGGAAATGCAAGTTGGTTGTTCCAGCCTGACCTGTCTTCCCCGTGGAGAATATTGTGGATACTGAGTTCAGGGCAGCTCTTGTGCCTTCTTGTTGTGGAGCACATCTTGGCAGAGTTTATGGTCGCTATACCTGCCTTGGTGGCCACCCTCCCCAGTGCAGCCATGGCTAGCAGCTGTCTGCTCGGCTTCTTGAACTATGGACCATGACGCCTTTTCAGGGAGGATTCAGTTGAGGTCGTAAATGGTTTGTGCTCGCCAGGGGACAACTGTCTCCTCTGGTTTGGTTTGTGCTGCCCAGATGTTTACCCAGCTCGACCGACAGTTTGGCACATGAGCATGTCCACTGACAGGCAGTAGAAACAGCGGTTTTTCTTGGTTGCCGCCTTAGCTCTCAGGGCTTCTTTTGCAACCCCTGTAGTGGTGTGGCTTGTTCCTGCTGTGAATCTCGTATTGCAGACGCCTCTGGTTTCCCTCAGCCACCATCCTGGGCAAAGACAGGCCAGCAGCAGTCCCTGGGAGCTCCGTGGCCTGACACACACTGCTTCGGTACCTCACAGACCACCCATCCCTGCATGGCGGGCGCCTAGACAGGACATCCCAGTTGGAGCCATAGAGTTTCTTGTGGCAGAACCACATTTGCCATGCAGAGGACCTGAAAGGTGCAGCAGCCCTTCTGGTCAGCAATGGCTTCACCCCTTGAGCATGAGGCAAGTGCAGAGCCCAGATGCTGACTGTCCCACTGAAAGGGATGAGGAAGAGCTTTTGCAGGTGGCATCTGCCCACCCCCTTTGCCAACAGCAAGCTCTTCAATGAGCGTCGTTGTTTTCTTTAACACCCCACCAAGAAAATACTGAATATTTTGTACTTCTTGGGTGCTCTTGCTGTTTCTATCTGCAAGGAAGGGTGTCAGTTTCATAGCCAAGCTTGCTACCAACATAAGCATTTGCCTGAGGCAAGAGGAGCATGTGCCATTTCTCAAAACTTACACAGGCTATAGGCAGTTTTTATTCCCTCAGATTACTATATAATTAGAACTACTTCCTCCTTGTTTGCTAATCTCCCAGGCTGTGTTGTGCTTCTGTCAGGTACTTGGAGCTGCAGGAGCTGCAGTAGTTCAAGCCCTCAGTGTCCATCCCTGTTCCCCTGGCTATACCCAGTATACCCACACTGAGACGGGGAGGGGGTCAGTCACCCTGGGGACGAGTTGCTCAAGAACTGGCAGATGGAGATAGGGAGGGTTGGACAGGCACGGGTGGCACCGCAGGGCTGTCCCCATTTCCAGGGTTATGTCTGGTGGTGGCCCTATCCTAGTTGGGAATAGGCCTTGGTGTTGGTGCCATCTCATTGTATACCCAGGCTGAGGGAGAAGGACCATGCACATCACCCATGGCATTGGTCCACTGTGGGGTGGGGTCAGTGGGAAAAGCTGGTGCCTCAGGGAAGAGAGGGCTCAAAATGGTTAAGCCATTGGGAGCAGCAATGCTGTGGCATTCCCCACTCCATACAGTATAAGAAAATTCTTAGCTCCAGCTACATGAAAAATGTATCAGGAAAATATATCACTGCCTGAAACAGAATATACACAAAACAGGAGAGGCAAAAGTGCCCTCAGACCCCCTTGCTCAGAGCTGCCTCTCAAAAGGGCTTCTATGGGGCTGACTTTCCCCCCAGCCTGCTCTTACACTCTGGCTATATTTGCATTAGTGCAGGAGGCAAGGGGAAACAGCCTCAGTCCCTGTCCTCCTGTTATTACAACGATAAGCTAGGACATGGTACAGCCGTGGAGGTTTTTATTTGTGGGTTATTTGTTTGGCTTTCCTAAAGGGAGAGCCAGTGAGAAGTATGTTCTTCTCTAGAGAGCATCACCTTACATTTCTGTGGCAGACAGTCTGCTCTGTCTGCTGAGGTGGCCTGAAGAATCAAGAAGATTGAAAGCAAAAAAAAAATTTACTTCAGAACTGCACCAGTCTGCTGGCAGGTTTGTTTGGGCTTTTTTCAGCGTTAGTTTTATTCTTCTTTATTTTTTATTTCCTTTTCTTTGTTGTTCGTGGTAAAGAAATGAAGCTATGCAGTCAACTTTCTTCCTCCACTGTCTACAGTCCATGTACCAAAATTCAGTTCTTTGAAGAACTGACTGTGTGAGGAATTAATGCCAGGCTGCAGCCCTGTGTGCCCTTACATGCTGGAGTGCAGGACCTCTTACATCCAGAGCTTCATTGCCGTAGAGCAACATCACCTCACCAGGAGAGCTGAGCCACAGTCGTGCTGTGAACAGTGTTGCCAGACTGCTTCCTGAAGCTGAGCTGAACAGCCAAATACGAAATCTCCCCGTCAGATTTATTGGAGTGGGCTGGTGACGTTCCCCAGAGGACTTACGATCTATGGTGATGGATGACGCCGATCCATTAACGTAGTAGTCTCATCTGGGAAAGATGTAATTGTCGTTCTGCATCCTGCAGTTTCCCTAAGTTTTTCTGAACACGTAATAGCACACATTGCAGCGGAAATTACTGGTGAAAAATGCTGCAGTAAATATGTCAGGGGCTCTATATCCTACGGCAGTGTGCTTCTCTTCTAGAACCACGCAGCCATCATTAAGATAGGGGAGGTGATAATAACAAAATTTGGTATAATGCACTCATCATGATGTATGTTCTCTCCAAAGGTTTGATGGAAAACTATGGGCAGGACTGACCTTGTTTCCTCTTGCAATAAGCATCTGCGAAATATGTTCACGTTGACTTGTTCATAGAATCAGGAAAATGCTATTTACTTTTACCTGCAGTTGCAGCGCTGTTTTTACAGCGCTGGTTGCCCTGCCTGCATTTCCTGAAATACAGCCCTTTTCCTCGGAGTAGTCTGAGTCTGGACCCCTGATGACAAAGAGCATTATTACTTTTTTGTGTAGTCTTGGCATAGTTTGGAATAGTCTCACCTCCATGCATTGGGAGCGGTGTGTCAGTCAGAGCTCGGATACTAAAGCAGCTGGAAAAGACTGCTTTGAACTGGCTAGAAGATCTTTGTTCATGGAGCATCAAATTAGTAAAATTCAGACATAACATTCACACTTAGGCTGACTAGAACTGCTCCAGCAGCAGAGAAACATGATGAAGAGGAGGGAGAAGGCACACTGGAGGAATGCACCCACAAGGAGTGGCCAGCAGCTGTTCTGAAAGGGAAGGCAGCCCTGTGCCACCTCAGTGAGGGTGTGCGTGGATGTGTGCCCATTCATCCTCATGAATGATTGCAGTGGTAACTGGAATTCAAGCTGAGGTCTGTGCTTTGTGCTCATTGTGTGCCAAAATGACTGCTGCCCATTAGATCTCATAGTCAAGTGGGTGAGGCAGAAGGCACGACAAAAGTGCTTGCTTGTGTGCATGTGCATGTGGGACATTTATAGGCATTACAGGTAATGCAATTTATTGCAATCTGCAATTGCAGAGAGACCTCAGCAAATTAGAGAGATGGGCAATCACCAACCGTATGAAGTTTAACAAGGGCGAGGGCCAGATTCTGCACCTGGAACAGCGCAACCGTGGCTCTATGCATAGACTGGGGAACGAGAGGCTGGAGAGCAGCACCATGGAAAGGGAGCTGGTCGATGCCAAGTTGAACATGAGCCAGCAGTGCCCTGGCAGCCAAGAGGGTCAGCCAGCTCTTGGGGGGCATCAGGCACAGCATCGTCAGCCAGGCCGGAGAGGGGATTGTCCTGCTCTGCTGTGCTCTGCACTGGGGTGGCCTCACCACCAGTGCTGGGGGCAGTTTTGGGTGCCACAGTACAAAAAATACATTAAACTGTTAGAATGTGTCCAGAGGAGGGCCATGAGGATGGTGAAGGGTCCGGAGGGGAAGCTGTATGAGGAGCAGCTGAGGACACTTGGTTTGTTCAGCCCGGAGGAGACTGAGGGGAGACCTCATTGTGGTCTTCAACATCCTCATGAGGGGAAGTGGAGGGGCAGGTACCGATCTTTTCACTCTCATGACCAGTGACAGGACCTGAGGGAAAGGCATGAAGCTGAGTTGAGGGGAGTTAGGCTGGATATCAGGAAAAGGTCCTTCACTCAGAGGGTGGGTGGGCACTGGAACAGGCTCCCCAGGGAAGTAAGTGGTCACAGCACTAACCAAGAGTTGAAGAAGTATCTGGACAGTGCTCTCAGGCACATGGTGTGGCTCTTAGGGTGTTCTGTGCAGTGCCAGGAGCTGTACTCAATAATCCTGATGGGTCCTTTTGAGCTCAGTATATTTTATGATTCTGTGATAACCTGGACTGGTTGACTGAACAGTGGTAACCTCAGTGGCACTGAGATGCAACATGACATATTTTCAGTATTTTCTGTTATTTGCATACTACTTGTGGTCAGATCCATCTGTCAGAGGCCTATTTCCCAGTTCAGTCTAGGGGCTTCTAGGAGGGCAAAATTGGTTGTTGTTGAGAGGTTGTGAGGTTTTCTTGTTACATCCATCAGCACCATCGTGGTGCATCTCATGCTGGTGTTATTTTGAATTCAGTCAGAATTCATTTGACATCTCGTGCATCACGGCACAATAGAGAGAAAAGGTCAATTCTCTTCCCCTTGAAGCTGAACCAGGAAACACTTGGTACAAATGCTGTGAGGAAAGCACGTGTAAAATGATGAGAGAGTCAAAGAAAAAATGCTGCATTTTTTATCACATCAGATCACATCACAGGAGTCTTACATTTTTCTGTGTCTTTTAAGCAAAATTCTTGCAGTGGTTAAAAATTTTTCAAGGATGAAAATAAAGGGCCTTTTTTCTTGAAAGTTTTTTCCATCCATACATTATGAGATAGGGTGGTGCATGAGTGCTTGAAATCTTCTGTGTGCATACTTTCTGCTGAGGATTAGTGCCATTGTGTAGCTGATGAAATGTTGGGCTTGGCTTATAAAAGTGATGGGGAGAGAGAGAAGGAGAGTCAGTCTAATAAATCTGAAACTATGAGCATAGCTTGATTTTGAAGTGGCAAGCTGATGGAGCATTTGGTTACTCATGCCAGTGGGGAAGGACAGAGTATTAAATGACCATATTTTGCAAAGAGCGAGGGAAGATTCCTCTATCCTTTCACTCCCCAGGCAGCACCCCAATACTCCTGCATCTTTGTATCTGCCTGTGCTCTCAAGTGAGGCCCTGTCCCAAAAGAGAAGATAAGCTGACGAGTCTGTTGTTGACTGCCAGCTCTTCATCCCTAGATCTTGTCATTTGGGACTATATCTGTGTCATAAGAGCCACCAGAGCTATGGGCAGCAGAAAGGGTTTATCCTTTCCAGCCCACGGTGGCAAGCTGGGTGGCACACCTGTGTGTGGTTAATCACCTGCACATCCTTGCCTGTGTTCTTAGGCAAGAGCGTTCATACGTCACCAGAAAGGATCTGTGAGCTGGAACGTTCAGTTTTTCACTTGGTTTTGCTTTTCTTCTCATTGTTTATTTATTTAAGCCAGGCTATATAAGGACAATGAGAGGCTATGTGAAAATGTGGCCTTCAGTTGATTTAAGATGAGTTACAGAAGTGTTGGAATTTGCTATTCTAACCCCATGGCTTTATAATAAAGCTGAGGTTAGCCCTATTCCAGCCCTGTCTGCACCAAGAAAAAGTGGTTTTTAACTGGAGCTGGTGTGCTGTAAGGAGTGAATGGGAAAGGGTTTGCAGTGAGTCTAGAGGGCTGGGTCTCTCAGGGCACGTGTGGTACTGGTAGCACCTCACATTGTTTATGGGGTTTGAGCTGGTGAAGCTAGTTTACCCCTTGAGGGGGTAGTCTAGTGTGCTTCACTTTCGTGGCTGGTTGGGAGACAGATGAAGGGGTCAAAACCATGTTTGTATAACAGGGAAAAGTCAGATGTTTTGCCTGAAAAAGTGGCATAGCAGTTTAAGAACTGATTTTCAGCTTTACCTCACTAACCTGTTGGCTGAGACCTGGTAACTCGTCCATGGCGGGGTCCCTGTCCCTCTTACTAGAAGCAAGATAGAGTCACATCAGCAAGAAGAGATAGGCAATGAATGGCAGCCTTTGCCACACTGATTCTCATCCGATGCTGGAAAAGATCAAGTGAATGTAGTAAAAATACCTGTGGGATCAGTGGAGAGAGTCAGGACAAAATAGGGAGTCGAGTGTCTCAGAGCAGTGAACAAACCTCCACTGGGGAACTGAAGAGGCTTTGAAATCATTTCATTGATACCAAACTTGGAAATCCTTTGTAAGAACTGAAATGCTTTACAGGCTGTTTAATAAAGCACTTAAGTGTGAAAGGAACAAATATTTTATTAGGCTGACACTGAGTGCTTTTTGTTTCAGGTTTTGGGGGAAGCAGGGCTGGCAATTATGTTTAATTGGTATCCTTTTCCTCTTGTTATCATTGGTATATTGATTGCTGGGAAAACAAAATGCGTGGGTTTTAAGATTTACTGTAAAGTAAGGGCTCTCTTGTTTGTTTTGTTTAGCTCTGTGTACTCAAACCAGCTCATTTTTCTTTGCTTTGCTGGCAAATATAATGTTTTGATTGAAAATGATACTAAATAATCAGTTAAATGAGATATTTAATGACAAGAAAAATTCTTTAAAATATTTTTTCCCATAGGAAAATCATGCACTTCACTTTTTGAGCCTAAGAATGCTAGCATGAATCTGCATTCTTCCTATGATTCTACTACAAAAGTAAATACATGGGTGCACAGCATGCGTGAAAGCTATGGAGGTTAAGATATAGTAAATCTCAGGAGCTCTGATGCAAGATAGATCCCTAGAATAGGTTCAGTTTTTCCCTCATATAGTTTTAATTTAGACATTCTTAGACTCCCAGTCCACTGTCAGTTTGCCTTCCCTGTGGGAAGCTGACCTACTGCATGAGAAGAAGGCTTGGTAGATGAGAGTAGAGCAGTTGATATTGAGGAAGGCCTTTGTCACTGTGTCCCCTAAGATCCTCACAGACACACAGCTGATGTGGGGGCTGGATGAGCAGACAGTGGATTGGGAACTGCTGGAACAGGCCCAGCAGCACAAAGTCCAGTTGGGTTGGGCTCACTAGGGGTGTGCTCCAGAGGTCAGTACTGGGTCCAGCCCTGCTCAACCTCTTCATTAATGATCTGGATGATGGGCACGGTGTACCTGCAGAAGTTTGAAGATTACACAAAACTGGCAGGAGTGGCTGATAAATCAAAGGGTCATGCTGCCATCCAGAGGGACATCAACAGGCAGGAGAAATGGGCTGACAGGAACCTCGTGAAGTTTGCCAAAGTGCAAAGCCCTGCACCTGGGGAAAAGCAACAGTACGTGCCAGGGGCAACCCACCTGGAAAGCAGCTCAGCAAGAAAGGATCTGGATGTCCTGGTGGACACCAAGTTGACCATGAGCCGCAGAGATGATGGGCTAGAGCATCTCTTCTGGAGGAAAGGCTGAGAGAGCTGAGATTGTTCAGCCTGGAGAAGAGGCTCAGGAGCAATTTCATGAATGCATAGAAGTACCTGAAGGGAGGGTGCAGAGGATGGAGCCAGGATCCTTTCAGTGGTTCCCCGTGGCAGCACAAGAGGCAATGGGCACAAACTGAAACACAGATTCCCTCTGAACATCAGGAAACACTTCTGGGCTGTGAGGGTGACGAAGCCCTGGAACAGGCTGTTCAGGCAGGTTGTGGGGTCTCCCCATCCTTGGAGATGCTCAAAAGCCATCTTTCCACAGTCCAGGACAACCAGCTGTATCTGGCCCTGCTTGAACAGGGGTGTTGGACCAGGTAACCTCCAGAGGTCCCTTTCAGCCTCAATCCATCTGTGATTCTGAGTGGTGAAAAATGGGGCTGAGGGACAGAGAGGAGAGTGCAGCAGGACTTTCCCAGGAGCAAGCAGCCTTCCAGTTTGGTTTTTGGGAAGGTGCTGGTGAGAAGATACTCCCCCAGGGCTATGCAGGCAGCACCTTCCCATGGCAGGTGCTCAGGGCTGGACACTGACACATCCGTCCCAACACACTGCTGCAGCTGATGTCCCCATCCCAAGGGACTGTCTCAAGCTTTGAAGGAGACATCTGCACACTGCCAGCTGTACTGGGGGAAAGCTGATTTAAACAGGTACTTCCACAGTCGCAAAACCAGTAACTTGTCCTCCCAGTTTGAACAGAAATTGGGAGCACAAAAGTTGCACCGAGTCAGAAGCCCCAGCTGGGTCAAAGGGACATCACTGAACACGTGACTCAGCAGTAGTTATGGCTGGCAAATTTATATTTGTCCTCCACGTGTCAGGTTTAATACATCAGATTTCCATGCATTGTCTTGTCTCCCCCTCAGAGTGTGTGTTCAGCTCAGTGGAAGCTAAGCAAGTCGATGCTGTCCAGGCGTTTGTGTACAATACCAAGGATAAAAAATAAACTACCACTGTAAAGGTTTTATTTTCAGAAATGTGGTGAAAGGTTCCTCCAAGCATGACAGTTCAGAGACCCCAGGAACAGGCAGGCATATGCTGCATGTATGAGAAATAGTTAAGATTTGGGAATAGCAACATAAATCTCAAATAATTTTAAGGTAGCCCTGTTTTTATAGTGCTGGCTTACATGTAATAGCGTATATGGTGTGAGCAGTGGTCCTTTTGGAAGCAGAGCCCATCAGTTAAGTGTTACAACCAGTTACTGAAATAGTTTGTGAATGGAGTAGAAGGAAAGGGAAAAGGCATCCAGGAGTACAGCAGCAAGTGCCATCTCCCTTATGCTTAGGGTATGTCACAGTTTCCACTGCAAATGTAGGAGGTTTTGTGAGACTTTCAAATTGGGTATAAAAATTCACTACAGGTTGAAATTTGTCAGGCAAATGTTCTATTCCTTCCACAGCATTTATTGTCTGTCTTGTATATATTGCCATTGGGAGTGAAGGCACTGGTTTGAGGCCTATGACAGAACTTTTTTTTCAATTGCTCTGATTTGTTTTTAAATGAGAAAAAAGTGAGTTCTCTCCTCCCCAGAATGGATTGCTAACTACAAATTGTTGACAACAGCGATATAGTTAGCAAATAAATGACTCTAACGTGCTCTTTGCAGGCGATTAGCCTGTGCAATAGGCAGACAGCTGTGGTATTTATTCAACTGAACTATTTAAAAGACCGAAGTACGATCAGTTAGTCAGGCTGCTGCATTTGGGAACGATCATGCTGTGTGCTGAAGCAGTGTATACATATTGTCCATGTCCCATCTATAACATGCCATTTTGCACTGCTGTAATGATTTCCTTTCTCTCTCATTTCCCCAGGGCTTAACAGCTTGGATGGCAGCCTTGACACAAATAGCTTTGCCTTTTGAAAGGATCCACAAATGCAGCAGTGGAAAATAAACCTGGTGCATGATTTGCATTGGAGCCTTCTTTCTCTAGCATCTTTTGAAGTTGTCTGAGATGAGATGCTTATTTTGACTACTCCTTGGCAGCATTCACCTCATCCTCCATGGTGTAGCTTCCATAGAGTAAGAAGTACCATGAGGCAGAGCGTAGGTGTGTGGTGAGCAGGAGACGTGCAGAGAGATGGGCAGCAAAGGCTGTGGGTGTAACTTTCATACTGGCAGTGATACCCTGGTGTAGTCCTCCCATCTCTCTCTGGCTGGTGCCAGAGTGAATCCTGCCCATCTTTCCAATGCCTTTCTCTCCTTGCCCTCAATCGATTTTGAATGGCACCTCCTAAGTCTTTACAGGGGGTTGTTGGGTGTTTGAGTCAAGGGACTGAGGCAGAAGAGAGCAGGGCTAAACCGGGATGTTTCCCTGGTGCCCCTTAGAGGAGACAGACAAGTGCATGCCCAGTGATTCTCTTTTATGTGATGACCAAGCAGGGGTCATTGAGCCCCTTTTCCAGAGGCAGTGGGACTGTGTTTGGGGTCCAGCTGTGAGATGGCAAGAGGGTGAAGGCCAGCGCACCTTAAGAAATATCCTGTGGGTCTCCTCTACTCTGCCTGCCCCATACCTTGGAGGGGTTCACTATCAGCCCGTCTGCAAGCAGAGGAGGGACAGGCCCCACTGGCCCTCATGGTGCCTCTGCACCCAGCTGACGTGTGGGTGGGGTATCAAAAACAGCACCAAAAATGGTGCAACATGGGAGAAGGCCAGCTCACCACTAGCTGTGAGCTGATTACTCCTTTCCCTTTGGTGCTTGAAGATTACACTACTAAAAGCATACGTGGGGTAGCCAGGATTGTCAGTCCCAGGTGCCTCAATGAATAGGTGAATCAGTGGGAAATGTGAGAGGCAAACACTGCTGAAATAATTTGTGGGTTGCACGTATGGGAGAGCCCACCTGTGTGTTATTTGTGTAGTAATAGTTCCATGTATTTGGTATATGAAAGCTCACTTTATTCAAATACATTTTTTCTATTCCAGCAACAAAATACCAATAATAATATGGTAAAGCCTTTGTGTATGGCTGAAACTATAGAGACCAAAATTTGTAGCATGGAAGATGATTTGTAGTTGGTTGGATCAGTGACATCAAGCAGCGAGTTCTGGGAAAACACTGAAGTCCATATCCAACCATAATTTTGTGCCCAAGCAGCTCCATTAAGGCAAGATTTTTAATTTTCTGTTTGTAACTCTGTTTATACTTAAGGGAAGCCCTGTTTTTCCAGGAGATACTGAGCCAGGCATCCCACAAAGGGAGCGTCTAATCCTTTCCCATAGTGTGCACAGTGTAATTTGAGTTCTGTGTAGACACAAAGTACGAGCCATGGTACAGACGAGCAGGCAGAGCACAGGCAGAGCCGTGCTGCTGCCCCACAGGAAGGCACACAGCAGCCCTGAAAAAAGTCTGTTGCACAGCCATCAGCAGGAGATAAAAAAAATAAGCTGGAGTTATCACTAGTCTTTCAAGGCATTTGTGTATAGCTAAGATACCATTTCCTGTACAGTCACACACATCACTGCATAGTGCCATGAACTTCGCTCTTATCAGCACCCCAGTGGGAAAGCTCGGGTTATTTACAGTAGGGCTTGTTTCAGTGTTTCAAGCTTTTTTTCAGTTAAAACAAACAGCAAATTAAATATAAAAGAGGTAAGTAGGGAAAGTGAAATTGATTCTCCAGGACTGAGGTATGGTAGGCAGAGGAAAGTTAAGGCACTTCCTCTAGATTATATTACCTTCTTCTACGTATATCAGATACATGAAACTTACTTTAAAAACTGGGTAACTGAATAATTTATGTGTAGTGAAGCAGCAATTTTAAAAGGCCTCAAAAAAACCCCAAACCCCAGCACATTTCAGGTTGATTTTTATTACAGGAGAAGTATAGTTTAGCTCTCACTGTTAATACCAATACTGAAAATTTGCTTTTATTTCAGTCACTTCCATGTGGATTAAGGGTTTTGTATACTGTGTATGCTTTGTATGTAGTATATAAAAGAGGAGTCCAGGAACTACAAAACACCTTTGGACAACTTCAGTCTGTCTCTTAATCTCAGATCTTCAAAGTTTCCTCATTTGAGGTTTGGAGACTTGGATCCTTTTCGCTCTGCCTGCTTACTGACCTTGATAATAGGTGTTTAGTCTAACATGTGTTTAGCAGCCCTGGGATTCTCTCCTAAATGAAACTGAAAATAGCTTTACAGGGAGCAGGATCAAGTTGTGCTGGGCTCCACTGTACCTGGCAGCCAGCTACTGCCAAGCAGCAGGCTGCAGGCAGGATCAGGAAATAATTTTAAGTCTGTATATATATTTTTATATATACGTTAATTTTTTTTCTGTAGTGATGACATGCTCAAGAAGCAGGTGTACTGGAAATACAGAAAGGTACTTCTACATAGGAAAGGTGAGGGGGGAAAAAACCCACAAACCTGGGTCAAGGGCTGTACCTCACCTTTTTTGTCCCCTTCCCCTCAAACAGTGGAACATTCCCAGAGGTAGTGACCTGGAGCCCAACGATGTATATTTACAGATCCCAGACATATATAGGATTCAATGTGGAAAACAATATTTGACTATGCTTTAAAAAAAACCAGCCAAGCCTACAGGCTTTTCTCCAAGGTGTCTGATGGTGATAGATGAGCTGTTCTTCCCCTCATCTCGATATTTCCTCTGCCTCCAGCCCTGTTGCCTTTTAAAGCAGCAATGGGGGGATTTTATTATGTTTTATACTTTCATCTTCAGCGGTGATCTGTCTCTCTCTCCATCAGTCCCTACAGCATGCTAATCTCTCAAGTCTCTTACACAGCATAATTTTCATCTTAATTTTTCTGTTTCTCAGTGTTAAATGGGTTTGCCAGGGGAACAGCGGGTCATTTCCTGTCCCCACCAGATCGTTAATTCTCTATGAAAACACCGCAGTCTCACACTTCACAAGCAAACAGAAACATTGGGAAGAAGCAGTGTCATGTGCAGAACACTCGGCTGTGCTGCAGCAGCTGGAGGAGGAAAGATGCTGGTGTGCACTGCAGAGACCAAGGGTTTAAAATGGTCATTTGAAAAACAGGGAGGGAGAGATTATATAAGAGCAGTAGAAAATGGCTTTTTAATTCCTGAACAGAAATGACGATGTCTAATTTTTTTTCAACTTAATCTGCTGAGCTGTCTCCTCATAGTCTTTATTTTTAGAAACAATTACTCTTCTCTTTTTTCAAAACAACACTGGCCCAATGGTTTTCTTACTGATACTTGTCACTTTCGGAATAAGGAATTTGATTTTTGCTCCTGTTTTCAGTGCTTGGGCATCTCTGCCTTGCTGTAATCTGTCTCAGCCACAGCTGGAAAAAAGGAAACAAACAAACAAAAAAAATCCAACCCTATATTTGTGAATCTTTTCTGCAGAACATTTCATGAGATGGGAAAAATCTAGAATTATTCTCCTTAAGCCAGCAGCAGGAGGGGAAAATAAATGACTCGTGTTTACTTTTAAAAATCCTTTTTACGAACCCAAATGTGCCTGATAAATTATTAGCATTTCACCCAAACAGCCTCTGCTGTCAACTCCTGGCATTTCTGTAGGTAGTCCTGTGTTCACTGTTGTATCTCACTGCCAAATCCAAGGATTTACAGGTCTCAGGAGAGATTTAGGAGATTTCCCACTTCCTTGCCTTGGATATTTTTTAGCCTCTGTTTGTGGGATTTTGGTTTTTTCCCCTTTTCCTTGACCTCTTTGCAGGTTTGTTGGTCTTACAAACATCTATGCCAGCAAATCACTTCTGTGAGCACCAGAACCAAGGAGTTCTTTACATGCTCTTAGACGCAGGCACATCCCGAAGCTGCAACCCTTCACCCAGACAATTTCAATTTCAGCGTGGTGCTGCCCTCCCTGTCATCTCCTGTCGCCCCAGTACCAGTGTGCCTGCAGGACACGTGGAAGTGCCTTGCTCCCATGGGCCTGGGTAGCCGGGCAGTGGTGATGGCACATCGTTTGCTCATAGGGAGCAGGATTCAGCCGTGTGCAGGTGAAAAATGTACATTTGGGGTGCACCGCTGCTTTCCCATGGTAACAGAGTTGAAACTGGACAAGTTTCCATGGTGATTATTACTACGGCAAGATTCTCTGCACACTTCAGGAGAGGCATGGGCAGCACCAGGCAAAGCAGCCAGGCATCAGCCAAAGTCTGCTGGCAGCAGCTCACAGGGCAGAAATTATTTATCCTTCTAAATAAATGGATACATAGTGCCATTAATTTGCTGGGTTTTTGGTTTTTTTTTTTCCCCAGGGAAGTGTTGATCTTTAAGGGAAACAGGCCGCATATTTCACCACGATCATGAACAGAAACCATCCCTGCCCTTTTTTAATTGCCATTTGCTTGGTTGATATAAAGAGCTGGGCTGTCAAAATAAATTTTAAGTTGTTTTGATTTTTTTTTTTTGTTCAAGTCTTTAATGAATCAGATGCCTAGTTCACATTACTGTCTCTATCTAGCTCTGTGGCAGGGTGAATGCTGGGGTTTGGATTGGTTTTGCTTTGCTGTTGCCTGGCCGTGCTCCTTTCTGATCCTGCACATGGCAGTTTCAGGATGAAAAAGGGACAGGTATTGAAGGGGAATCAAGTGTCCTTCACCAATGGTTGAATATTTCTTGGCTGCAATATTTTTAGAAATGTTTGTTTAGGGGCTTCTGTTGAGTTAAAACAACATGCTGTCACTCAGCTCTGATGTGCACTGTCATTATGTGAAGCTTTGTTTAAAAATGTGGAATGGGCATCCTGAGTCCTTGTTTCAGGCTGTGTACTGAGAGGTTTTTTTGGCTGCAGGCAATCCTTAAGGCCGTTTAAATTATCTGTGTTTATGGCTAAATATAAGTTCCTCAAAATGCTTCGCATAACACTCAGGCCTGTATGTATATCCAGCATCTCTGTATATATAGTACACTGTATTATGGAGCCGTTAGCTTGAAGTGTGGAAACATTGAACGGCTTTTCTTTGGTGACAGGGTCTTTAAAGGCAATTGCAAATATTATTTTAGGGAGGAGATTTATGTGGTGCCTAAAATATGTTTCTGGCTTGCAGGCCAAATTATGTCGGTGCTGATGCTCCTGGCAGCGTGGAGCCGCCGCGGGTCCCACTGACAGCGATGTAGAGGTGGAGCTGGCAGAGCCCAAGAAGCCCTGCGACATGGACGAGCTGTACAAGGATGCCCCAAACCTGCCTATGGATGTCACCAACTCACCCTCGGCGATGGCCAACAACAAGCTGGAAAATGGGGTGGCCCAGCTGATCACAGCAGAGGCCTGGAACATCAACTCGGCCGATCTGATGAAGAAAGCCCTTTCCCCGCTGGTGACGGTCCCTGCGCCCTCCATCCTGACGCCACCGGCCGAGTCGCAGAGCGGGGTGGCCCTGAAGGTGGCAGCCACCGTGCTGCAGCCCATCTGCCTGGGGGACAGCCCCGTGGTCCTGCCCATCCACCTGCAGGTCGCCGGCAGCGCTGCTCCGCAGATGCCAGCCACCAATGCTGCCACCCCCTACGTCATGACCACCCAGGGGCCCGTCCCGCTGCCCGTCCTCCTGGAGCAGCACGTCTTCCAGCACCTGAACTCGCCCCTGGTGCTGCCCCCGGGGGCCGCCTGCCCCGCCAGCCCCCTGCACGCCGGCCTCTTCCCCGGCACCGCCACCCCCGTTGGGCAGCCCCAGCTCCTGGACCCCAAGCCCTCCGGCCAAGCGCAGGAGCCCGTCCTGCCCCCGGTCTTTCAGACACCGGGATTCGCCGCCGTCCTTCAGGACCTGTTTCCCTCACAGGGCGCCCTGGGCTCAGCCCCCTGTCAGCCGCCCCCCGACTACGCCACCCTCCCACCCCAGGCCTTTAGCTCGCCCCTGTCCCCGCTGGTTCCCCCTGCTACGCTGCTGGTGCCCTCCCCCGTCATCGTGCCCCTGCCCGTCCCCATCCCCATCCCCATCCCTGTCCCCATCCCTGTGCCCCACGGCGCCGAGGCCAAGGCAGCCCCTGACCCACCCAAGCCGCCACTCTTC
>VZTF01007877.1:4021453-4104792 GCA_013397755.1 Cnemophilus loriae | reverse complement strand
CAGCCGCAGAAGTGGCTGGTGGAACAGGCGGGCCGGGCGGGCTGCGAGCCCAAGGCCGGCAACAACATCGAGATCGTCAGCACCTCGCAGACAGCCAAAGTCATCGTCTCCGTCAAGGATGCTGTGCCCACCATCTTCTGCGGCAAGATCAAGGGCCTGTCGGGGGTCTCCACCAAAAACTTTTCCTTCAAAAGGGACCTGCCCCAGGACTCGGTGCTGCAGTGCTACGATGTGAAGAGCCCGCCCGAGCCCCGGGACAGCGCCGAGGCCCTCAGGAAACCCGTCAAAAACAGAAGCGTAAAGCTAAAGAAAATGAACTCGCCGGAGATACATATTCTTCCAATCAAGAAGCAACGGCTGGCTGCCTTTTTTCCAAGAAAGTAAATTATGGGTTTTTAGAATTTTAAGATTATTATGAGAAGAAGAAGAAAAAATAATAAAAAAGATGCACTTGGTTTTAAACTCATTTAAAACTTTAAACTATCTTTGTAAGTTATTTTTGGGGGAAGAGGGAGAGGATTGGATGTAGAGTCCCTATAAGCTGGGTTGGTTTGGTTTTTTTTCTTTGATTTTGGGTTTGGTTTTTTTTTTTTTTGTTATCAAATTTTGACTTTTCATGGGAAACTGAATAAAAAGCAACCTATTTTTCAAGCAGATTGCACATTTTGCAGCTTTAATGGAGTAATGGGATGAGTCAGAGGGGTAAGAGCTATTTTCACTGCCATGAAGTGCTTTGATGATGTAACTCTTCATAACAGTCGGAATGGAAATTTCAAAATAAATGTTTGTACGTGCTAATTGGTTGTGGCATTCTTTTCTCACTTCCGAATCGCTTTCAGTCTACATAGAAGGTTGTGCAAAAAGTCTGTAGGCTGTAAAGTGCCACAACTGACTTGTGATGAACCTAAAACGTTAAAAAAAGAAATAGCAGGCTAAGAAAAATTACCTTGTCCCGCCGCAGTGTTGAAGAGCACGTCACAACAGCTGCTAACGATGCACCCAAACGAGCTACTGGAGGAGTGAGAGCGAGCGGTACAGCCTAGTGCACACCTAAGACAGGTTCACTGTGAGAGACCCATTGCAAACCATCTAAGTAATGTTATCAGTCATTTAAAATAGAAAAGCCTAAAAGTCAGGGGAATTCGGTTGCCAGAGGGCAGGAGGGGAAGGAAGAATCACCTAATTTTTCCCAGCCTGACTACAGCTATATGGAAAAGTTGTTTATTGTTAGTTTTCTAAGTTTCTTTGATGGCTGAAATCTAATGCACGTAAAAGAGCAGAGCTGTGTAACTTTATCACTCGGCAGTGTACAAAGCTGTCCACTGGAGAAATGTGAATGTACAATTAAAATAAAAGTTCTGCTAGGTTATGGTTTTGCACTTGTCTGTGGAAATGAGCTGGAGGTGAATTGTTGTCTGTTGGCTTCGAAGTTCACACAGCTCACTGGTAAAAACAGATCCTGACGGAAGGACAAATGTGAGAGCAGGAGGACAATTTTTGGTGGGCGCTGCCTTTTTTTGTGGCTATATCTGTAGAAAACTTTTGTTGCAATTTCAAATTGCATGTTCCTGGCAGTGCACCAGGACTGTCTAAGTAAAAAAAGCCATTGTAAAGCCATCAGCTGGATGCCATCACATGCTAACTTTGCCTGCCTTTACCTAGCCCCAGCCAACCTACTTCTAAGACTCCTCTTAGACAGCTTTGGGAAGGTTTTTGCAGTTGTTCATACAACGAGAAGTTGCTCAAAGGAGCAGCTTCGGTATCTCAAGTCTACTCACACCCATAGGCACCAGTCTCATGCCAAAATCTGTTGCAAGTTTTGATAGCAGCAGACACCAATTCAGTATTTGGAAAATGAATCTGTACTACAAGGTTAGGAAGGGCATGTTGTTTCTCTTTTCCTTGGCTGAAGGATCACTGCCTTCTTGCTTAATACAAAAATGGAAGACTTTCACATAAGCATAGCATCAGTTCTGTCAAACTCTTGTTTTTTAAGTATTTTTAAAGCCTTTTATTTTTCCCTGAGGTGACAGAACCGACAACATTCGCAAAGGCATAAAGTGCTGATGGATTCATTAATGTTTAGTCATATGACTATATTTTTCTAAAATATCTTTTTTCTTAATTGAAAATACTCAGCTACTTTTTCTCCTTCCAAGAAACTGCTAATGAAATATGTCATCTGTTTATTGCAGTGCAGAGGCTGAGGATTTCAAAGTCCCTTGGGATGGCCATCCCATTTGTCACTGTCCCCATCTGTTTCAGCCTGCCCATTCCAGAATGTCAAAAAACCTTCTGAAAATGTGAATTTTCCCCAGGGCTGTACCAGAGTAAAATAAGGCAGTCACAGCATTGGCTGCTGTCATTTTTATTTTGCAGTTGACAGAAGCAAGTTCCAAAGAAGTTTAGTTTCTTTTTTAAAAAAAGTGTTTCACACTGGTGGTGGCATCTGCTGCACCAACTGCCCCAATCCTTGCCATCCTTGTGTGAGTCATTCTCCACAGCATCCTCAGCAGGTGGAGAGGGCATCCATCCACTGCTGCCCCTCCTGCTGGCCACAGGATACCACGGACAGGCAGAGCAGTGCCTGTTGGCAGCACTGGCTGCAAGCGCTTGGCTTTTCCCTCCTCTCCTTCAGAGGCCTTTACTGGGAGCATCAATGCTGAGGGTACCTCCCAGCCCACTCTGCAGACAGCGGTCTGGTTTAACTAAATTTAGACCACAGGCTCCAGAAACCCTGACAACAAATTAGCCTAAATCAGCTTTATGACATTATAAACCCATACAAGCCCTGTCAAAACACCCAATGCCTGGGGACAACAAATTGAGTTTAAAGCCAGCTCTGGTACTGGTTATAACAGTAGACCAGACTAGCAGCCACGTCGCTGCATCTTGTCCCAGTCCCTTGGAGGAGTAGCTGCAACCTCTTCCCTCTGAAGCAGGGCTGAGGAAAAGCAGGCTCCAATTATGCTAGCATCCCTCTCTGCCACTCCAGGACAGCCTCCCCAGCTTTACAGGGCCAGAATGGGCAAGCTCCCTGGCACTGCTGTGGTTGCCACCAACATCCCCAGAGCCTGCGACACAGGCTGGAGCCACTCCCATAGAAATGGATAAGCAGAGCAGACTGGGCTCACCCACCTCACTGCCTGGCTTTTCCACTGCTTAAACTGCAGGGGCAGGGGGGATATCCTCAACAGCATCTTCCCAGGAAGGCTCAGGGAAACTCACCCTCCCTTACTCTGCTGCCATTTCATGCAACCCCAGCCTTCAAGGCTGTGCCATAGGAAGAAGAGCCACACACTGGCACCCCTCCTGTTGCTGAACTCTGTTGGGCAAATGATGCTAAGTAGGGACCATTTGCCTCCCACCACCCTTGTGTGTGAAGCACAAGTCCTACATCCCATCAGCACGGGGGAGAAGCAGCCATAGAACAAAGTACTTAATTACACCAAGATTGAGCACTTTCACCTCCTCCTCCTCCTCCTCGCCTCTAGCAGCAATTACAGATTTTGTATATTGGGCCATTAATTTTCTACAGGGCTACATTTTAACTGCTTCTAAAACTTCTGTATGAGAAGAACACGGAGCTGCACTCATGATATATGGAGCTTCCATTTCTGGTGGCCGTTAATGGAGACATTAATACCTCTAGTGAAGTTGAAGGGAAAGTCATTAAGCTGTAATGGTAGGAGGAAGACATTTTACAATGATGGGTCTATGCAAGAGGGAGAGAGAGAGGAGACGGAGAGAGGAGCCGTGCCCTCAAGGGCACCCCTTGTTGGCTCCAGTCTTCGTGTGACTTGGACTTTGGGCAGGGGCTCTTACTACGAGGTGAGTGAGAGGGTAGAGGGTTGTGGGGATGTGTTACCTTTCCCTCTGCTCTCTTCTGCCTGTCAGGCAGGGGCTTTGCAGGAATCCAGACTCCGAATCCAAGGCAGGAAGAAGGGCTGCACATCTCAGATGAAGGCCATGGGACAGGGCAGCCTCGGGGGCAGTAGTGCTCAGATGTACCAGCTTTCCTACACAGGATGGCCCCTCCCCTATGCTGCCCAAGGCACAGCTCCAGGACCAGGGGTGCACAGCTAGGGTTTCTGCACGTGGAGTTAGCTGTTAGCAAAATAAATTAATCCAAAAGAAGAATGAGCAGCTTCTCAGACAGGGAACTTATCCGGACTGGGCAGTTTCGAGGCTGCGAGAACACCAAGCAGTCAGGTAAGGCACAGACAACTGTGAATGCAAGGAAAAGGTGGAGAATAGCGAGAGGAAAGCAGGCAATGGAAGCTGAGACAAGATCCAGGCCTGTTAACATTGCACCTTTATTGAAGTTAGCAAGCGGCCAGACAGAGAATGAAAGAGAAAAGCAAAATGATGGCCTTTGGCTGTGAGCCTATGACAGACAGAGAAAAGAAAGGTGTCAGCTTCAAAGACACGGCTCGGGCCACTGGGTGAGAGCGAGGAGAAAGGCAGGCACTGAGCCCAGGGAAGGTAATGCTTTCTTGGGCTGAAGGCAGCTGAGAAGTGAGTGCTGGGGGAGACCATACATCAAACCACGCATACAGAGCATGGAAGGCAGTGCAACCTTCCTGCTCCTGCTCCTGCCCTGACAGCAGGGGACACGGAAAAGGGGCAGCAAAACCATCCCAGTGGGAATGCGAAGGTAAGTGGAAGAGCAAAGGTAGCTGGTTTTGCCTTTCCCATGCCTGAGGTAACGTATGTGACCTGTGCTCTCCTACCACCCACGCTCCTATCTGCTATAAAATTGATATGCCACAATGTCTCATGATCAGTGCACACTTTTTTAACCACTTACACCAATTTTCTGCTCAAGACTCCCAGAGCGCTGGGATGATTACACCACCCTGTACATCCCTGCAGAGGTTTGACCCATAGGGGCTCAAGGATCAGCTTCACACACTTGCACATGAAAGGTTTCAGGGGAAACCATTTGGCACAGAAGTGGCCACTGAGCATGGAAGGGAGCAAATCAGAGAAGTCTGTGCCCCTTCACTTGCACAGAGGCAACTTGGGACCATGATCTGACAACAGTAAGTGACTCGTTAACAGTTCTCATGAAGAATATTAGACAATTGAAAACAGCATAGAACAACATTGCATAATATCCTGGTGCCAGATGTTTTTGTTTCTTTTTGTGCTCAAGTTTATAAAAACATGTTGAAGGGCTCAGTCAAGGACCTTGTTTTCCTCTGGGGTCTGTTCCTGCCTTCCCAAAGGCAGCCAGCCTGACACAGTGACATTAATAATGTTAATTCGTGCAATTTGCTTTTTTCATTCACCTTTCACTTTTTTCCCAATGTTTCCTCCTTCTCTTATTTAAAGTTGCATTTCTTTTAGACTATACTACATACCCTTAATGCTGAAGTTTTCAATTCAGAGTACTCTGGGGCACTCCTACACACACAAGCAAATCCCCTCATTTTAGTGTGGAAAACATATTTTCCACAGTTGTTAAAATCACAGTATTGCAATCCTGTTAGGAAAATCTGCTCTGTTGTTGAACCATCTGAAACATTTCTTCATGTTTGAGTAGAAATATTACTAATCACTAAAATATTCAGGACTGCTTTGTGCCCATATAACCCAAGCTCTCTTAGAATAATACCGTAATATCCCAGTACTGAAATTATTAGGATTCTTCCAAACTGAGATACAAAAATTAAAAGAGCAAACAGCAGGGTACAATCTAATCAAATATCTGGAAGGAAGGACTATTTCTACTTTTTTCCAGGTAGAACATTTTCTTACTGTTTGAAAGTGTGTTTCCAGTGAAACGCTGGTAACAGACACAATGCATCCCTGCATCAGCCCGTGTCCCACCCCCTTGCTCCTGGGATTACTAATGTTCCTTAGCCCACAGCTGTTTTAAAATGGTCACATTTTTTGCATTGTTTCAATATCATCCTTCCCACCACATCCTAATCAATGGAGTTCCCATCTTTCTTTGCTTAGGAACAAAGATAGGCAATGTTTTGTCCTAGACTGGCATCTCATAGACCAAGGGCAGGCCATGGGACACAAAATGAGGAGGTCCTTCTTTGTGGAGCGTATGTACCCAAAGAAAACCCCTGGAAGTACCACCAATAAGCATGGGAAAGCAATTCATGTTTGAGGTTTCTGGTACACAAGTAATTTCTTACACTTATCAAAGGAAAAAACCCCAAACCCAACCTACCTGCATTCAAAGTTAAAAAGGTAACAAGTGGATTTTTTTTTTTAAACAAATGTTTCAAAATAAGTACTTTGAAAGCTTGGTCCACAGAGCACCATCCAGTGTACGAGCATGTACTTGCCCTTCAGAGACCCTCCACAGCTCAGCCATGATAGCACAAAGCCACCACATTCAATCTTAAAACCCAGTGATGCATATGCCACACTCACCTAGAACCACCTGTATTTGTGTACACAGGGGTCAGAGTGGGGTTAAAAAACACCAATAGAATATTTAAGTGCTTGTTGTCTGCTTTTTGCCACAGCATTCTGGGCAACAACAAAGATCTCAGAAAGCACAAATATTCCCTATGGATAGACTTTTGGCTAGATATTCTGAACAACTGGACTTTAAAGCCAGACCTCTTGTGTGGTTGAACATGGGACCTGGCCAGCATTGCTTGGTTACTACAATGTGCACCTGAACATTTGCTTCTCAATGCCAAATTAGGTCTTCCAACAAAGGACTCGAGTAAGAGAGTTGTTCCAGTTACTTGCAACAAAGAGCACTTTAGGTGGGGAATTAGCTCATGTGCTAAATTTGAAATGGGTATTGAGACTCCCATGATAGAAACTGGCTAATAAAACCAATAGTCAAGAAGTCTCTGTGAAGCAGATGCTGGTATCTGGTCAGACCACTCATATCCTCAGCTCCCACGGACTAAAATGAGAGAGAGTCTAGACAACTATTATATCAAGAAATGAAGTTACATGAAGTCAAACCCAAGTCTGTATTCCCAGGTTTTGACTCTTCAACTGGTCTGGCTTTAAAAGAAATCATACGAAGAGTGAGTTGTTAGCAGCAGCTGAGAAACAATTTAAGGGCAGAGAGTGCATGTCCCAAAAATTGGGTTGGGAATTACAAGGATTCAGCCCTTGTTTTCAGATAAAATCATGTCAAGATAGAAGACTTCACATCCCTGACATGGTTCAAAATGTTTATTCCTAACTTTCCCCTTAAAAATCCCAGCTCAACAAGAACAGTCAAAGACACAAGTCATCTGTGAACCTGAAACAGTTTAACTTGATATATCCACCTGGTTTTCTCCTTCCTAATTTTCCATTACTTCATTCTTTATGTATTTTCCTTCCCATGTTTATTGCATGCAAACCCTATCACTCATCCCAGTCTTGCATTTCTGTTTTCTTTCAAAACATTTACACTTTCCCCAACCTGTTCATTTCCTGTAGCTGAACACCACCCAGGCAATCACAATTAATATATTATGGTGAATGCAAAGATGTATGAAAGTAGTATGCTCCCTTTTGCTGAGCCGGCCTCTTAAAAATAAACGAAAAGCTGATAACAGTCAGTTAAAAAAATCCCANTAAAACCAACCAACAAAATCTGCCCCCCCTTCCACTACCCATTGAAACCTAATAAGCAATCATGGTCCAATATAATAAAATTACCCATCTACTACCTCACCCCTAAAGTACAAGCATTAACCAAGGGTAGACTAAAACTGAGCATTTATTAATTAATTTCTCCCTCCCCACTATTTTGCTCATGTAAGCAAAGCTCATGTAAAAAAGAAAAGCACTTTGTAGATCACACCTTGAGTAACTCTGTGCAGGTGCGAGGCATCTGTTCATAACAGAGTACCACGTACATGCCCAGGCAAGGGCTGAAATCAGTAGCAATAGCTGGGACAATATATCAGAGATAAAGCAAGCAAGCTGCAGAGTCCTTCCCTTACTTTTCATAAGATGCAGGAGTAAGAAGCACATGGGAAGATTCTTCCCTTGAAAGGGTCTTCAATAAAAGGAAGACCCGTTCTGCAGCACTAGTTTGGAGAGATGGAAGCTGAGGAAGAGTTCAGGTCTGTTTGAAAACCTCACTCTTGGAAATCTAGACAGCATTAGCCCAATTGCTTGGGGAAGCAGAGTGCATCCATAACTACTGAAAAAAAAACTAAATATGAGAAAGGGAAAAATTTAGTAAAATCATGACCTCTTGCATTTGAACTCCAGACTTTCTAAGGTGTACCACCATTCATTATGTTTTTTCCCACTGCCTTGCCAATTGCCTCAGCATCCACGTGGAAAGGTAGATGAGTCTTTGTCTTTCCAGTTCTGGACCTCAGAGGTGGGACAGCCAACACAGGGTAATGGCAATTGTCATGGTGGTTTTGTGGCGTAATCGTTTTCTTCCAGCTGTCACGACTAGAAAGGAACCATTGGCAGAGAGGGTTTCTGCCAGCTTCAAGCTGTACATCTGTTCATGCTTGTCTGTTCAGACAACATGGGATGCAATCTCCCTTTCCCCTTGTGCTGGCATCTGTTTGCTTGTGCTGTTTGTCCTGAAAGGGCTTTCATTTCGGATGCTGAAAAGTGAATCTCTGTGGATGAAAATGGCTTCGTGTATTTTAAAAAGAAAAGAAGTAGAGGTGCGCAGCCTTTGCTATCAGCACTAAACAGTTCCCCTGCAGATAATGAAACCTGAAATAAAACTAGCAGTGGTCCATAAAGCAATAAGGAGAAGCAGCTTGTGCAGGACTCCTCAGCGTGTACAGCAGGACTGGGAGGTTCTGGAGCTGATGGAAGCTAATTCTGATTCAAATGGGACAAATTACAGCTAATCAAAATTATCTGCTAGGACAGGGATGGATGATTATGCAAGTGAGGAATTTTAAAGCCCACTGGATCACTGTAATGGCACATTTTAAGTACAAAGAGGACTCCCATCATCTACCACGGCCACAATAATTAGAATTTATTTAGAACAAACCATCAGAGAACAAAGTAACAAAATACTTCGCTAATAAATAACCCCCAACCCTATCTCTGTAGTTTTCACACTAAAAAAATTAAAAAGATATATAAAATGTTAAATATAAATATAGCTGCAGACTCACAACACAATGAGTTTACAACAGACTGTTCAGATTTTACCAAGTCTCAAAATGGCTCAGCATGACCTTTGAAACAACACTGACAGCTGGGGAACACAATCCCAGGATTATGGGCTAGTTAGTAAGCTTTACAGAGCAAAAGATTATAATCAAGGCTTGAAAAAAAAGCAGCAATCATTTCACCATTAAAATGGACATGAAATCAGTTTCTGTCTCCCTGCATCACTCTTAGGCAGTTCCAAATGAGCACTTCTTACTCACTCCCACAGTTTTACATATAATAAAAACAGAGAGGAATATATGACCTTTGAAACTGATCTCAAGGAGGTCTCTCTTGAGCTCTACACAGCTTCAACTCAGCAGAACGAGTGACAGAAAGATGAAGATGCTCATTACTTAGAAGAGGTTCACACCTCTTCATTCATTTTACTCTATTATGTAACTAGCTAGCCAATCAAAGAAAAAAATAGTGCTATCGTCCCCTTTTAAAATGTGCTTCTCTCCATGATCCCGCATTAAAATAGACAACACTCTATAGGTGACAGAAGGAAGAATGGGGAAAACTTGGGCCCACTGCTGAATGAGACGGGGGACCTCATTACACAGAGCACGGAAAAGGCTGAAGTACTGGATATAAGCTTTGCCTCGGTGTACCCATATTTCAATTCTCTGAATTTCAACTTCAATTAAAGGAAAGACAAGCACGAAGAAACACTTATGAAACTTTTATCAGGTTAAAAGTTCAAGATTTTAGTCATCCCCACCCAGGGCTTCATTTTTCCCCTACAGAAATACTTGAGATACTCAAATTTAGAATTTTTGTATTATGCTCAAGGCTTACATAATTACATCCACAGACACACACGAAACTGTCAGAGCTACAGAGAAGGTTAACATTGCTTTTTGCAAATTATATCCCTGACTGCAGAGGAAGAAGAGTTTCTACAAATACAATAAGCAATCAGATGAACATCTTTGCACCTGTGTCTACCACTTGAAATAAAAAAATGGTGTGTCTTTATCTAAAGCAACAAAAAAGGGGAAGATGTTCCATCCTTCAAGCCAACATTTATAACATGATATTGCTGTCTTTCACTGTCATTCCTGCGTAGGTGTGAAAAAGTCCTACGGTATGTATACTGCCACAGTCTACTCTCCAGCCTTCTTCAATTCCGCTATTGCATAGGTGTTCTGCAAAAATAATTGTTAGAGCTGCTAGTCCTCCCAGGCAGCAGTATTTTAATTTCCAATAGTCCTATGATGCACTGAGAAGTAATGGCACTGTCTTCCAAGATGACCAAAAGTTACAGAACCAGATATACAGATGAATCCATGTTGATAGAAAAGCAGCTTGTAGAAACAGAGACTAAATCATATTTTCTTCTCTATCAAATAAACACCAAAAAGATACTAAGTATACGTTCTGAGAGAGATCAGATGCAAAATGCCTCTGGACTACTGTCACTGCCAACTTCCAATTTTCATCATCTGCCCGTGATGGCTGTGAGGTTACCATTAAGCCAATCCAAGTTCCCTCTCAAGCACAGGCTGATTGCTGGTAACAGACACTGGAACAAGAGACTTCTGTATCACAGAAATAAGAAAGCTTGAAGTGTACGAAGTTCAAACTTACAGCCATTAACTGCTTTGGTTTAAAATACTTCATGTCTTTATCTGAACACAGCACAAACAGTTTTTATCAGTCTCTTCCCCTCAGTGGTTATATGAGAATTCTGTAAGCTCTAAGTTGCAAAATGAGATACACAAAACTAAATAGTTGAATAACTAGATAAGTTCTTATTTTGAAAGCATAGAACAACCCAAGTTTAAACATTAATTGCTTCAGATGAACAATGCTGGAATGATCTTACCCTTTTCATTAAAACCTCCTTACATCAGATGTTTCCATGAACTGTTAAGAACTGCCAAATGCCAGATAAGAGCCACCCTTGCCTACGCAGAGAATGCTCACACATCCACACGGCGTCAAACAGAACGGACAGTTACAACAATGAACAAACTATTTTATTTTTCTTGCTAGATAAGAACATCCCACTGAAAATAAAGAATAAAAAATATATTCTGCTGTAACACTCTGAATGCTTGAATCTCACGGTACAGCACACGGAGAAATTCTGGTACAGCAACATCACAGTTATCTTTGTGCACATGGGTGCACAGAAAGCCTTGAACAAATATTTATACCCATAATAGTGCCATGTACAAAAATGTCATTCCATAAAGGCCAAACAGAAAATTTAAACATCTTTGTTTTTCTTATGCAAAGGGCAGTGTAAAAAACGAAAACTGTTTTCAGTCAATTACTTCCACTTAAATTGTATGAGATCTTTTTATGCTGAAGAACCCAAACTCAGCATAAGAAAGCATAGAAGAAGTAGTATACAATTATATATATGCATAAACAAAATACTGAACATGTGGGGCATGATGTTTTCCTTAATATATAATTTTTGGTGTAACCATATGGTAAGTTAAGTCAGTATTTTTCTAACACCAAGAGAAAATATTCTGTTTCTTCAATCAATGCTCTGACCTTTTCTTACTATAAAGAGCATGCCTGTATTATTCACCTAAGCATACATGCACCACAAAAGATATGCAAACTAAATCTATACAGATAAACTTTAGTGTCAAATGTCTAATGATGCAATAACAAAAACAATTCTCAGGGCCCAAATGACTTGCTGAATTGAAATTGCATTGCAGTCACTTAAAATAACAAAATACCTGGACTTGAGTCACAAAATTCACTGTTTTCTAGCAGTATCTCTGCTGAAATCTGATGAGTATCAGTGTATGGGTAAAAAAAGGCATTTTCAAAAAAGGAATTTGTAAAAAATACATTTATACTATATGCTTTCATATAAAAAGGCATTAAGAAATATAATAAATCCTACCATTTTAGGACTACACCTTCCCTAACAAACAGTTTTTATCACTTGACTATTACATACAGTACATTCAGTTTCCTAAACAGAAAGTATATTTTCTTGTCCCTGATGTATTTTACAACTGGCAGTGACAACAAACTGTCTTATTATCACCACTCATTCTTGCAGCTTATACAAACAGCACCAATTTTACCCAAAAAAAAGGTTTATCAGTTACATAGTAGCACTTCCTCACAGGAAATATAAACCCAAAACATTGGAACCAAATGTGTCTTTCCAAAAATATATCAGAATATATGGCTCAGAGTTAAGGGATGAATAATCAGGAATATTGCATAGTACAGGGATCTTGCCTGTATGAATAAAGACACCTTTTGATTGTTTGTCACCTTCTAACTCCAACAACAAATTAAACAGGTGCTAATGAAAGTAATACACAACTAAATTTACTGGTAAAAAAAAAATAAGAAATTGTACAGTTCTCTCTGGCACAGTGCAAAGTACACATTAAAAACAGAATATATATGTACAGTGTGTATGTATATTTTTATATTTATATAGTATGTATTTCCCTGACACATACACGTGTACATATAAAAAGCATGAACACACACATCCATGCCAAACTTAGCAAAAAGATGGAATGTTTAATATGTGGATGCATTGTTCCAGTGAAATCAGTCTGTCCCAGAAATGGCTGTTTATACAGCCAATATGACCTTCCATGAAACAGAAATATTTACTGCCTGCCTAAATTGACAATATATGGTACATTTGTCCTCATAACTTCCCAAAGGACTGATAATCACACTTTATAAAAGCTTATATTTGTATTAAGCCCTCTCTTCCATAACCCTTCCTCTCTTCTGAAAGACCAGAGTATTCATTACAGAGATGAGATGAGATCTTCTATTTTAAGATTTTCTTGCAATATAAAAGTTTACAGCCACCCCTGTAAAAATTATTAACACCTGATGCTGGTTTAATTTATTATTTCCCTTTGGGATTCAGCTGTTTTGGTTCTGGATATGAACACATTGGCTGAAGCCTGTAACAAAGAACACACTTTTCAGCATTCGGAGAGCGTTGTTACCAGACCTGCCCACTCCCAGTATGATCAATTGTCCTTCCCTGCCAACTTTCTGTGAAACAGTTTGCAAAAATACTAGAATGTAATGCAAATCCCACCCCCCTTTATCCTGAATGTCTCTTTTACATTTCGAGAGCACTTTCAAGAAATAAAGGTTTATATCAGCAAAACAGTTTCAAATCAAGGCGATGGCTGTGAACCTGAGAGCTTGGTGGGATCCGAGCACACGTGTTTGTGGTATCCCCAGTGGCTAGAACTTTCCTTGTTTAAGTCGTTCAATGTGGTAGCACAACTTTAGGGCAGGCCCCAGCTTCAGTCCCATATATTTCATTATCATATCACTTCTCAGTAAGAGTAGTGCCTTCCCATCAATTTCCTGCAAAAGGAAAAGAATAAACACAACAGACAACTACTTTAACGAGCTGCATGGTAAAACTGGAAAGTACATTATAGTTGTTTATACTGTAATAAAAATATATCTACTATATATAAAACAGTAACTGTAATTTTGTATTTACAGATGACCACTGAAATTTAATTTGTTTTAGTATTTTTTAATGTGTGATTAAGTATTTGAGATGTTAAAGAAAGAAAATGATAGTAAATAAAAGAAACTGACCAAACAGCCCTCAGAATTAGATACCAACCAGGAAAAAAAGTGAATGGGTCAAGGGAAAAAAGAAAAAGAAGCTGCAAAGGAAGGTCTGTGCAGTTAGAGATTAAATGATCCAAGCACTGAGGCCTTGCACTGAACCTTGAAAACAGCCGTGGGAGGATTTTGGCATGCATGTGCAAACGGTCACATGGAGGAAGGGGCTAGAGACCATCTAAATATGGGAAATTAGACAGATCTATTTTCATGCTGAACCAGAGAGATTGTCAGGATCAAGACCAAGGACAACTTAGATTTCAACTGTCTGACTGAGAAGCTGCTGAAATATGACAGTCCTAAGCTCTTAGTATCATTACATACCACATACAGGCAATTAGTCCCATAAAGCACCATAAAGAGAAACACTGTCTTATTTTTTTAAACATAAACTTGACAAAACAATTGACATTTGCTGTTGTTATAGAACTAAGAATAAAATATAAGACAGGAATCTCCACCGAAAGTTATTTTGATTTTTCCTTCCAATCCAGCTTCCTCAGAGATTAAACTGTTAGGAGGAGCTGGTGCAGAACATGGGTGAAATACTACTAAAGAGAAAGCCAATCTCTTTTTGGAGGGCCATATATGCAATGAAACAAGAAAGCAGCTCTTCACTGAACAACCTACCACAGAAAGGCACAGTGAGAAGGAGCAGGGGAGATCAAACCTACCACAAACTGATACCGTTTCTGTCTCTAAAGATAACATCTAGTCAGACCTATGAAACCCTACACATTGTTTTACCAAACAGATTAATTAAATATTTCAGTTGATTCTCTCAATTTTAGTATCAATGACCAAGTGTCTAGCTAACAATGGATAACATCATCTCTGCTTCAGGACATTAAGTCTGCAAAACAGGGGGACCAAATGCCCGCACTGTACATGAGAATGCCATCTTCTCTAGAGGCACCAGGGGTGATAGGGGTACCAGGGATGTTGGCCATTAGAACTTGGGCACTTCCAGGTTGGCATTATTCCATATACACTGGAAAGAGGTGGATATTTACTTTCATCTAGCAAGACTGAAAGACAGAAAAAGTATAGTGCAGGAGGGGAATCAGGTGGAAAAGTAATTTTCAGCCTCTCTCTAATATATGAGGAGAGTCTACTCTACCTCCAGTTGCAAATAGACTGATAGATGTGAAAGTTATATTTTAAGAGGTTAACATGACACAATCTACTAGAACAGAATGGACATGCATCATACATGTCTTCTAAAGAGTTCTGCATGTGGAGCCAGTGCCCGTGGATCAGCTTCTTTCACGAAACACACTACTTCCTCTATTGACCAAGTGGAAGGATCCTTATTCAAATTTCTTGAAGGTTCCCTTTTTAGTGAATTCAAATCTGGTCCAGTTGTTGAACTTGCAGCTTTTAATATAAAAATATTGTGAAAGGAAGAAGTATCACTAGTTTGTACAGGGATAACACATTTCATTTCACATAAGGCACTTTAATATTAACTTATGGCATTTATTATGCATTGTTTGCAATATATTAAAATGAAAAGATGCTTTATTTTCCTTCTAATAATACTGAACATTTCCTTTTGTCTTTAAATGCCTTCTGTAACTGCAAATACTTACAGCAGCATAAACATTAGCACTGTGACATACCTAGAGGGATTAGTTTGACTTGTACTTGGCTCCTGGGTCCCAAGATGCTATTAACTGGAAATGAGGCAAAGGCAAGTGAAGCTGTGCAGACAGAGGGAGAGACAGTAGGAAACCTTATCCCTTTACTTCAGCAACATGGCAATATTTGATAAGATACTCAGGAAGTGAGCTGCATATAGTTATCCCTGTCTGGTCTGGCTTGCTGCAGGGTCCATCACAGCACCAAGAGGAAGCTGCAGCAGGAAAGACCCACCCTGGCTTGCACTACACTATTAGTAACTAACAGGCTTAAGTTCTGTATTTGCAGTTACATTAGCAAGCCTGACATGCTTGGCAACAGCACATTTCACTCCATATGCAAGCTTTCCAATGGCAAAGGACCCCTTTATTCATAACTTTGAGTGTTAATAGAAGCAGTTACATATTCTGGAAGGTTTTGTGTAACAGCATACCTTCAATCCGCCTCTGTATCCGATTCTTACTGACTTCATAGTAACCACTGCTCCCAGCGGAGCTCAGGGACAGCCTGCACAAGACTGGAGCTGAATTTGAGGTAGCAGTTGCTGGCTGATGGGAATTTCTGTAATATGCAGCATTTCCTAAAGTACGGTACTCCGTGGAGTTTCGACAGCTTGGGTTTGACGGACTTACAGAATTAAGTGCAGAATCCATAGAGTCCTCAGAAAATCGGTGTTCTTTGGAAGTGCTGTTTTCCTCTATAGGCAATGTTTCTGCTACACAAAAAGCAAGCATCAATATGTTCAAAGTGATGGACACTATACCTTTGTTATTTAAGGCCTTGCTATGTTCTCTTGAAGGTACTGACAGATTGTAATCTTGTTAACAAATCTCCTGTGAGGCAATCACTGAGACTGAATGTTTGTCCCTTTTCTTCAACTAATCACTGGGCTCTTATTGTATTTTAAAACATTATTTTTGTAGCAAAAGATTTAATATGTCAAGTTTGAGACAGTCTTCCATAAATCCTTTCAGTTGTACTTATTGAATGCTATGAGCAGGGAAATGACAGAGGAAATTTCTTTTGTATAAAATTGTCTGCTGTAAATATTGATACATCAAATAATTTTAGTCAAGAATTTTCATTGTTTTTTAAACATATCATTAAAAAGCTAACCATTAATATTATGTAATGTTTATTTTGCAAGACATTTTTAATACAAATTTTAAAAACTCATGTTAACTAACAATTGTTTAGTATGTTCTAAACAGCAGAGGGAGTCACTAACTTCATAAACAAAACAAGTGGACAGTTATCATCTATGGACCCCAAAAGGTTCAGACAGAGGTGCCATTATTAAAAAGGGAAGAGGTTACAGGCAAAGCCCCAGAAGGCTGTGAGTGCCTGGTATGGCACACTAATATAACATGTTTTGACTGCCCTGCTGTATCTATACACAGTTCTTTGCATAGGGCAGTGTTTCAGGATCTCTAAGTGCAGACTCTGGAAAGCTAAAGATACAGGCAAATTACTGAACCCATGGAGCAAGTAAAAAAAAAAAAAAAATAAAGTCCCATGGAAGGAGTATAACAATATTCTAGTTTTTACGTCTTTTCAGCTAACTTATACTCTACAAAAGAGAAACAACATCCACTCAGAAGACTTCTGAACTTTTGAAGTCTGTCAATACTGATTCTAAGCCACGTGAGTGGAGTTCAGCATGTCCCTTTCCCTGTGCCATGAGGCAGGAGCCAGGTTTGCTCAACTACTGAAAATTCCACTCCCGTTCAACCCAATTCAGGTCTGTTTCAGAGAAGCATGTTATGTGAGAAAAAAAAAAACAAACCCAAATCAACAGGAACACCACTCTATTCTCTAGCAATCATAGATACTCCCCTCTGTTTGCAGCAGGCCAATATTTAGCACAAGAAAGAAGTTGGAAACATGATGTACAAATCTGTACGAAACAAATGCTGCTTTGGCAGGAGAGTTAAGAGCTGGAAAAAATAGAGCTAACAGGTTCACAGAAGTGTAAGCTCCACACTACCATCTTGAAAATTACTCTAGTGAAGTTATAAAACATATGCTAGTGAGGCAGCATATTCTTTGGAATAAGAACTGGTATGTTCTGCAAAACAAGTTCCTGAAATAAGCTTTTTACTACCCTTCTTATGTGAAAACTTTCAAGAATTTCTTGGGCAAATGCCCAATTAAAACCAAAGGAAGAGTATTTTCCTAAAAAACCCAGTCAGCTTCTCAAGCATGCTTTCAACTTGCTTCATGAGGTCTCAGGTTCTCTTTCTGAATCCTGTTTAAAGTTTAGTACAGTGAAGAACTGCTACGTGTATTTTGATCTTCAAACAGCATAATCCTGAAAGGCAATTAAAGGCACTCAGAGAGCCAGCTCCCTACTTAGTGAATTCAGTAAGGCAAGACCATAGAATCACAGAATGGAACCATAGAATAGTTTCGGTTGGAAAAGACCATGAAGACCATTGTTAACCCAGTACCACCACTGTGTTCACCACTAAGTCACATCTACATGTCTTTTAAATACCCCCAGGGATGGTGACTCAACCCTGGGCAGCCTGTTCCAATGCTTGACAAGCTTTTCAGTGAAGAAATTTTTCCTAATACCCAATTTAAACTTCTGCATGTGCAACTTGAGGCCATTTCCTCTTGGCCTATTGCTTGGGAGAAGCGTTACTTGGGAGAAGATGCGAATTCCCATCTCTCAATAACCTCCTTTCACATAACTGTAGAGCACAATAAGGTCAATGCAGGTGAGCACTTCCACCAGCTCCCTCAGTACTCCTGGGTAGATCCTGTATGGTCCCAGAGACTTGTACATGTCTTAAGTGCTGACCATTTTCCCTTGGATTGCGGGGGCTTCAATCTGCTTCCCATCCCTACCTTCCAGTTCAAGATGCTGGGTACATGGAGAACAACCGATCTTAGTACTAAAGATGGAAGAAAAGGAGGTATGAAGTACTTCAAACAACCTTCCTCAAACTTTGTCACTTTGTTTCCCTCCACATCCAATAAAGGCTTGAGATTCTCCTTAGCCCTCCCCTGACTGCTGAGAAAAACGAGACAGAAGTTTTCTTGTCTTTTATGGCAGTAATCTGGCAGTAGCCAGATTAAATTCTATTCGGGCTTTAACCCTTCTAATTTTTGCCTTGAATAACCTAGTGGCATCCTTGTAGTCCTTCTGTTTTTCCTGCCCCTTCTTCCGAAGGTCCTTTTTTCTCCTGAGTTCCAGCCAAACCTTTCCCATCAGCCAGGACAGTCTTCTTCCCTGCAAGCTTGTCTTTCAGCATGTGAGGACAGCCTGCTCCTGTACCTTTAAGATTTCCTTCTTGAAGAATGTCCAGCCTTCCTGGACTCCTTATCTGCAAGGTGATGTAACATCTTTTACTAAATTTGATAGTCACAGAATAAAGAAGCTCTTATGGATACAAGTCCTTCTCCTTCATATAAGTAACTTTCAAAATAACCATTGCAAAACTTTCTAGTTTGTCAGACCTGAATCACAAAAGCAAAGAAGAAGCTACTAAGGTTTTTGAAGAAAACAAACAAGAAAATAAAAGCCTTTATATTCCGCAGAAGTACTTACAGCAACTTATCAAGATTAAAACCAAAAGGTACCATTCCATAGAATTTCAGAGAGACTTTAAGAGATGAAGTCAATGATGCACACTATAAAATTAAAAAGTAGCCAATCAAGGGAAAATTAGAGCTGTAGAGAATGAAACCACATCTCAGTCCAAGGCCAAAAGGCACAGGTGATACCTAAATTGTTACAGCAAAGCTATATGAAAGAGCCTAAGGTTTAACTTGCTGAACCTGTTGATTCATATTTCAGAAGTCTTGAAAAGTAGGATGAAACAATGGAGACAACGCTCTCCAGCAGAGAGCTTCAACTGGGGTATTCAAGCATGTATCAGCCAACTCCATGTAATGTATTAAGAAAAAACATTTTTAAAGTTTTTATAGTAAACCAGCAAGAATCCAAATATAGGTTGGTTTTTTTTAATAATTGGTTTACATTATCTTTGTCAAGATTATCTGAAGAAAAAAGATGTTAAAATTGACTGCATTACAAAAGAACTTAATTGTATTCATTCCAATTATATCCCAGATTCCTCTCTGATGTTATATACCCTGAAGTAAATATTAGGTTTGGGAAAGATCAACTCTGCTTTTTTCCCCCCCAGGATATCAGCATTTGAATTTATCTTACTGTAAATTCTAAACTTATATACAAAAGGTGGAAAAGCTGTCTGGCTTTCCCATCATTTTTTAGGGAAGGCTTTCTGTTCAGCAGCTATAGGATCCAATCCACTTTCTGTTCCATCCATCCAGCTTCTCTACAAACAAAATGCGGCAAAACTGGCATCTAGCAAACGGAGCATTGCAATCCATGGAGTGACAGTTCGCCTACCTCGGCATTTTGAGTAGTAACGAATAACAGAGGTATGGAAAGAGATGGGAGGTTCCCCTGAAGAATGCCTGACCCCTGGACAGATTAATGAAAGGCCAATAAGAGGCCTTAAGTTTCAAATGCAGGGATGACAGCAGACTGTTTAGGCACTGAAGGCCTTAACAGGAACTGGATGTTTTGTTTTCTTGAGGCTCTTCTGGGAATTAGAAGCCAGTTGTTCTGTCTCATACATAACAAAATGATGTAATTGGACACAGTAGTAGGAACACTCTGTTTTCAGGGGAAGGGAGTCTGAGTTATTTCCCACTCCCTCCTCCTTTATCTTTCATAACTTTAAGGAGAAACTGTTAGTGAGCAAGAAAGGCAGCAAAATCTGCAAAGCATATCCCTGAGCAGATCAGAAGGAAAACAAGCTGTTTGAAAGACTGTTTCCCACAATTACTCCATTTTGTCTTCAAATGATATTTCAAAACAACTATTTTAAGACAACTGTGTCTCAATGGAACCAGAACTTTTTGGGGGCAGATCTTTCTTGTTAACCAACGCATGACTGACCGCTACAAAATTGCCTCCAGATTTTCAGCAGAGGACACTGCCCTAATGGGAAACACACAATGCTAGAGAACACTTTGCCTCTTAAAATGCAGTGAGTACAAATTCAAACCCCTGAAACCATGGAAAAACACTTATTTTAATTTTTTTTTATTCAAGTAACTGCATTTTACAATGAACTACTGATCTTAAAATGTATTTTAAAGGGTACACTGACTCCATCTGTGAAAGATCCACTAGCAAACAAGGAATAAAAAACAGTATATGCACTCATGTTTACTTGAGTAAGATTTCTTACAAGATAACGCAGCTCTACTGAAACATTTGGTTTGCTCCAAATGAAACAACTTCATTTGAGCTTCAGTAAGTGCTCCACACGTATTAAGTTAGTACCAGAAATCTGACTTAGGTGTACAATGTATCTCTGGAATTAAGCCAGTGCTTCTTTTGTGAACACACAAAAGTCGATAATCAATGCAGAACTGTGTATAATAACGGCCACAGGAAATATGAAGACGTGAATATGTTATATATACACAAAATAATAAGATGTATAATTTTAAATAAGCTATCATTTGGAACATTTTAATTTTTCATCCTTTTCTGCTTTAACTGTAGTCTTACGGCTTTTTAATATGCACAGAAGAGATATCCTGCCCCCACTCATGGTAATAGATACAAAACCATTTCAAGACCACAAAAAAAAGGAAAGAAAAAAAGAAGGAAAAAATAACTAATCCCCATCATACTTCAAAAAAGCATTTGGAAATGATGTGCACATATCTTGCTGCAAGAGAAAGTATGTGTCAGGTGGGACCAGTCAGTATCATCAACTTACCATGTCTTAACCAGTTAAGTAGGAAATACTCAACCATTTTGCTTTGTCTCTCCCACTGACATTTAAACCTAGACGCTTTACTTCACATCTGAGGCAGACTAAGACTAGACGTGCTCAGTTACTGCAGCTGAGCTGCAGCACAGGAAGAAGTGTTATTTATCTGTGAACTACACCAACCTAAGAGCAAGCTGCCACAGGGCAGCCACACAGCTCCCCTGGCCGCGGCCACCTTCCATCCAACCCTTCCCTGTGCTCATCCGAGTCCAGAGAGTCACTCCAGAAAAGTAAACTAAGACTCTTCACCAGAATGTTTTCTGTGCTTTTGCGCACTGCTTCAGCTCACTAATCAGCCAGGGAAGGGGAGCAGGGGGTAGGCTAGGACTCACTGCAGGGACAAGGAGGCAAGGAAAGCAGGACCAGCACAACTTCCACTGGCAGCTAGCCATAAACTCAGCTGAATTGTAGCATCAAGCTGCACCCTTACTCACCTAATGAACCCAGCCTAGAGTTAAGAGTTGCTTCCAATTTATCTCCTAACCCATTTCAAGGCAATTGGTTTTCTGCTCAGTAGCCCTACATGAAGCTGGAAGGCTTCATTTGTCACCTGTGTGCCTGAGCCCCTTCACAGAAAAGGCTGCAGGTTTAGGAGAAGCACTGCTGGAACTTGCAGTAGATCTTCCTTAAGTGCAAAATCTGTGCCAGTGATCAATAATTAACATACTTCCACCCTGACCTGTCAAAGGCTAGAGACAAACCAGACACATATGTTGTACTCAGTCCTTTTTGACTGGAAATACTGAAATCATAAATAATCCTCGTATATAATTCTGACATAATGTAATTACCTTCAGATGGATGAGCATCATTTCTGGGAAGCTTAGGGGAAAGAGGAGCAGTGTATGGTGGAGAGTCCTGAGAGTATCGTTTAGCACTCCTGTTTTCAGGTATTTCTTCTTTGGCTGTGAAGAGGAAAAGTCACTACCTACTATTCTAGCATAAAGCTGCTCAAGGGCAAAGTCCAGAGACAGAAGCAAAGACAGGTATCAGCCATTCACCAGGTTTGAGTTCCGTTTCTTGTGTCACACAGACTCAGTCACTTCAAAACAAAATTTCAAAGTTGAATTACCTTGACCTTGTCTACTTTCCTGAATTGTTAAAACTAAGAACTTTGATATCATAGATAGAATTATAAACATAATTTCTCCATTGGAAAGAGGGAAAAAAAATTTCTACACCAGCACCCGGAACACAGACTCAGCTATCAAACACTGTGAGGAAGCTACATTCCCAATATAAACCTTCTGAAATGGTCTTGACAGCAAGGCTATCTCAGCTGTGACTCCTGGTGACTTTTGACCTGGGACTTGTAATACCAGGTCCTACAAACAACCTGTTGGGAGATCTTGGGCAAGTAATTTCATCTCCCCTTCATTCTACGTTCATGGTGCAGCAAAGGCATTGGACTCTCGCAAAATTGCACAAGCAGCCAATTTCACAAGTTCTTCTACTAGATGACTGGACTGTACATAGTAGAATGTAAAATTTTTTGAGCCGCCCCTAAGTAAGGTGCAAAGAGAAAGAAAAGACTTTTTACTTGTGTTGGAAGGGTTAGACTTAATTCCCTTTCAGAGGAAGTCCCTTCTCACAGAGAGTAAGCATTTTTTGGTAAGTTTATTTTATGAGCCAAACATAAATTTAACAAATGAAATGTGAAGTTTTGAGCTTGTCTTTTTAGTGGTATCACAGTGGTAAAGTATGTATGTTTTCTGGCTTGCCTACAAGGAGATGTTTGCTGAACAGAATTATTTCTGCACATGTGGTATGACCTATCCATTACTGTCAAAGCACTTCCACACTGGAACCAATTCACTAAGAACTGAAGTATATTAATGTCAAGCAATTCATGTCACAGAAAGACTAAAAAGTTGCATTCATAAAGTCGCCACATTTCTCAAAAATATCAGCATTTGAAAATAACAATTGATTAACAGTACCTGGCTTATTCTTATCGTACTCCATAGGACTATGTGCACATCCCATATAAGGGCTGAAAGGCTGGCTACTGAAGAGATTATCACACTGCAGACTGTGACAGAGTTTCTCCAAGAAGCGTAGGACGAACGATGCACTGTTTACAGAAGGAAGATTGATGGCATGCTTTTCCCCATCAAAGGAAGCTGTGAATAAGAAGATTATGTCAAACACCCCCCAAGCATCATGAAGTATAGTAAAATACCATCATTAACTTAAAGGAGAAGACATCCAGACTTGATTTAAACCATGCAAGACATGAGAGAAGTAAACAATCTTTCTGATAGTTTAAAAAATTTATATCCAGAGGACTGATTTCACCTTCCATTGGATCCATGTCAGTTTAAATTTGCTCTATGGGAACTTATTTTAATAAAATAATTTTGGATTCACACCAGTATAACAAAACTTTATGTGGAATTTCCATTGCTTAGAAAGCAGCAAGCTCTCCACCACCTATCTGCAGGAGATAGCACAAAAAAGACCCTTTACGATACTTGCTAAAAAAAAAAACCCCAAAACCCTCCAAAAAATCAACAAAAAGCCCAAACAGTTATTTAAAAAAAAAAAAAAAGCCAAAAAAAACCCAGAAAAAAAAAACCCTGAAGAAGTGAAACAAACAATTTCAGTATTTTTTTCTCAGTTTCTAACTGAATGGTGAATACTTGTGGTAAGGTGCTGGCATCCATTACCATTGAAATTCTGACTCAGAAACTGTTTTGTCATTTGCTATTTTATCACTAGAGAAATCTATCCTGCTGTCAACACTACAGTGGTCAAGCTCCCATTTATTTCAACAGGAGTTAGGTGGCAGAGATACCACAGCAGTCACAAATGGATCTGTTGTCTTTTAAACTGAGTGATTACAAAGAGCCTGGACGTGTGCCTATGTCTTTTCTTTGTTGACCTCTTTCCTTGCCCCTCAAACAGTGTGGCAGCTGAGGATATTTTTCGTTTTTGTGAAAATTAGTAAGGTTTGGAAAAGACTCAATGCTACAGATACATGGATAAATAATTACCATTACATCAGTTGAAACTTTTAGTTACTTGTCATTAGAAAGACTTTAGAACAAAGCAGGAACAAACTTGTGACAATCTTAGGGCTGAAAAGAAGTGGCATAAACACCACGTTTATGCATCAATTTGTCTTTTTGGTTTTCAGCCTGTCATGCAGCTTTCTGTCGTTAACATAAGTTTCCAAATGATAAGCAGAGCTTTAAAGGATCACGTTTTGTTGGTAGCAGATGCTTTAAAAAAAAAAAAAAAAGAAAAAAGAAAAAAATCCAGAAATGACAAGAAAGTCTTTATTCACAGATCTGAATTAAGGAGTATTTCCATATTGTGTTACGAAAGAGACAAATAATATACACAAAACCAAAAAAAATGCCTAAGTATAGCATATTTTAGGCTTCCTTAGGAAATCTGAAGTGTCAGTTACTTACACTGTTGATGTAAGGAAGCTTCTGATTAGAGTTAATGTGAGTTAACCAGCCAGCATCAACAACAATGTGCTGCCTCTCCCATCTGCTTTCATGACAGACTGACCAGTGCAAGAGCTTGAAGTTTAAGAGTCAGTACTACAGGACCGAAGTGTTTCCATGGCCTACTAGGTTTTTTCCAGGCTCCAATGTCCAAATGAAATGCTAATGATTAACAGTCCCACATGTGGCTCAGACACAAGGTCCTCTACATCCTGTTTGGGGAAGGGCTCTCCAAAGGCAAATTTTTGCTAGGAACTCAACCAGTTCTGGAGAGCAAATGGGCTGTGAGACCTAGCATAGCCTGACCTCCTGACAAATTTACTACAAGGTAGTAGTCAGCTACAGCAGAAATTTAAAATGCTCTATAATAGCCCCATGGATCTTCCTATATGGCCTTTGGGGAAACGACTTATTCTATACCCCTTAATTTCTCATTTTGACAAAAAACATTGAAAAGAACAATGTTATTTAAGAGTTGTCAGGAGGATAAAGCAAGAAACAGCTGAGGCGTTGTGACTGCCCCAGCAAAACATTCCGTGAGAAAAATCCACAAATGAAGATTCAGTGCAAACACAGCTCCCTTGGACTCTTTAACACCTGAGGGCAACCATATAGACTGCAACCAAGGGTGTGGGATGCAGATCCACAGGCTCAACTGTCTACTCTGCTTGGGAACAACCTAAGCATCTTACTTCCCAGATAAATGCTAGGGGAAAAAATAAAAAGGAGCACCTCTGAGGTGCAATAACCTCAACTTTTAACAATACATAAACAGGGACTGGAGCCTGCATGTGCAACCCCAGCCCTCAGGATGAAAAGTCGCACTCATTTCTTCACCTTCCATTCTTAAAGTATGTTTTACATACCAGGCTCAAGCCGGGAGAAAGACTGAGAATGAAACTTCCAGAGAAAAGTGTTTTTCTGATAGGGATGAAACTCACCCAAGAGTCTGATTTTAATTCTCTGCTTGAGAAAATTTATCTGAGCCTCAATCTATTTCATCCCACCAAACACCATAGTCTCTGTGCTACAAGGAGAAAAAAGGGGCTGACACCACCACCATTAGTGGGCTTGCTAATCAAGTTATATTTGCCTGAATTGAAATCTTCTGCATTAGGCAAAAATAAAATAGTTTGTGCCTTTGTTTGAGAAAGAAAAGATGGAAAAATCCTAAATTTAGTTTTATTCAAAACAATTTTCTTTGGCAGCTGAACCAAAAGAACCCACTAATTATTACATGTATTCTAGCAGGATTATTTTACCCATGTCCTCATCAGCACACAGTTTCCTCCTACGGCAGGTATAATACTTTCTATAAAAGCATCATTTCACAAAAGACTTAGATTTCTTTGCTTATTCTCTGCCACAACATTTTTTTTTCTTGACAGTTAAAAAAAAAAAAACCCAAACAAAACCTGAACAACAAGCCACCCGCCAAACCCCCTTTAAAACAAAAAGGCTACAAGAAAATGTAATTCTGTAATTCCTTATTTTATTCTACTGTTGCTTCCCTCTTCTTCCTTACTATTCACGTGCACAGCTAGGTGTAATGTGCTACATTAATCTAAGTCGTATTTTATGCTTCACAAAATTTATCACACACAAATTTTTGATTAAATGACAGAGAGTGTTTGCTCAGCCACTTCTCAGCTACCTGTTTGACAAGCCAAGGAGAAGCAAGAGCTCAAGAACACTAGAAACCTACTGGGGCCTTGTGGCTCACTATCAGCCGGACCAGGACTCTGCTTCCAGAGCAGTCCCCATCACCAGGTTCCTCAAATCCAGAATACAGGCCTTGGGGTGAAGCCAGGTGCAGCACAGTAATTCCTTTTTGTACACAATTTTTAAATGCAAACAAGCCACAACTACATAAGGAATCTGAAATTTCTCTCTCCTGTTTGAAGTTACTATTTTCAATTACTCAGTCACAGCCCAGAGATGCCACTGGCCTGTGATTTAGCCCTTCATGATACACAATCACAAACAGAATACCGACAATGAACATCTCAGTGCATTTTGCTCTAGAAAATTCACTTGTCTGAAATATAGCAAGGTATTAATAATAAAGCAAACGTTCATATATATTGAAAAAATAAAGCAGTACCAGTTTCAAAACCACATATATACGATGCCATTAAACCTCTACTACATTCAGAGAAGCAGCATCCATTTCGTGCACAAAGTCGGGGGATGCCTAAGCAAGGCTTACTGTAGTTCTGCCATACACAGGTTGGGGTGCTGCTTTTTAAATACAGTTGGACAGCAGCATCTTTATGAGTACTTAATTGAACCTCTATTCCACTAATCATCTTTCACATTTGGTGTTAATGTAAAGAGATTAAAGTAATGCCAAGTCTTTTACCGTCACTGGTGGAATTATGAATTGATGCGCTCACTGTTATATATAGAATATTTCCTAGCCTAGAAGGAAACAAATGTCAAGCAGCAGCTATTCAGATTGAGACATAATTTATCTACAGGCCTGCCATCAATATATAATAGAAATAAACCTATTCCACAATAGGTGACATAGGTGGATGAAGAATGACCTAAGATACTGCTGCAGTTCTCGGGAATGGGGTAAGGGAAGCAGGAGCAACTTTAACATGTGGAATCACTTGCCTGGAAGCTAAACAGATTAGTTTGAGACTTGTCACCCACTTCGTTCATGCTTTAGGAACACAAACACCATGCATGGATAAGATTATGCGAATGACTTGGACTAATAAAGCTGATTATTTCACTTGTAGTGAGTTTACTTGACAAATGTTTGGCTACAGCTGCTTAATGAGGTGCACAAGCTCTACTTAGTGTAAGAAACTAACTGTATTGTGCATTTGTAATTTAAACGCTGCTATTGCTAAATTTTAATTTAAATTTAAAGATTTGTTCAAATCACTCTGGACTCAGAGTACAATAAATCATACATCATCAATGTTCACACCTGTGTTTACACAGCTACAAAAGTGATATAAATTCATTGCAGCTACTTCAGTTCTTCTGCCCTACCTCAAGCTCACCAAGTAAAGAAACAAAAGAAACAGAGCATCTTCACATACCAGTTATCATTTCGCCTCCATGATGACCAGATTTCAGAAATCCAAAGACTGTTTTGGCTTGATAGGCACAATCCACACAGGCCTGTACAGCCTGCTGAAGCACCACATTGACAGGACCTGGTCCAAAATGGTCCGGAAGCTGCTGAACCTTCTTCTTATCCAGGTGAGGCCCAGAATTTCCATGTTTGTTCACATAAACACACACTGAAAAGGTACAAGCCATATTTACTGCCAAGGAACCAAGACGTTTCCAAGTCTGAACTGCAAATTGTCATTTTAGTTTTAATCCCGCAGAAAAGATATACTGGTCAACTTAAGAAGCTGAGCATGCACACATACTTTCAAAGCATGCAGAAAGTGCTCTTCTACCAAGGTTCTCCCGACTGAATCCTAAACTCACTTTTTTTCTGCTTTCTGAAGCCCTCTTCTACCTCACTAATGTAACAAAGCTGACATGATCTGTGCTCGTGTTTTGACTAATCTCTGCTCATACACTAGTTCCAGTAAAGTACAAATTGCTGGCAGGTACTTTAAACTACCAAATCACAATTCTACAAAGCAGGCCTTACCAAGTTACTGCCTAAATTTTTTCCTACGTGAGAAGCTGCAACAAAGAGAACCCTATGTTATATACCTGCCACTGATGCTCATTCTGAAGCACCCATAAGGCACTAACATATACATCACACAGATCAGGATACACAGAGTGGCTACTGAAGGCCTGTAGCTGCAGAACACCCGAACCACTCATAGGATTTCCACACTGCAATGTGGCCTTGTCTACTAAATAAACACTTCTTTACAAACACTGTAAGGTGGTTTAAAGTTTAGCACAAAATAATCATATAGGACTTTTGTAATTACTTTTAAAAGAGACAATGTGAAACTTTCTTCCAAAACAACTGCCAAGGCAGAAAAACATGGGAAACATGTAACCGGTGATTTTTTTTTCTCTTGTTCATCCTGGCTACCACATGACCAAGAATAAGAATGCACCCAAGACATTATTACAGCTCAACGAAAAAATGTGCCTCTGTGGTGATTAAGCGATCTAAACATTCTATTACACCAAAGACTGACATATTTTCTCAACTGTAGTTTCATTTGGGTTTAGATAAAAACCCTGAACTTTTAAAAATAAAGCATTTCTACAAGAGTTTTAATGATGTAATGTCTTCGTGCATATCTGTTTACTCTCTGATGTCTGCAAATTGAAGGAAACCTATCTGTACAAATAATCAAAGCTACAAATCAACAATCATAGTATGGCATTTTCTGCCTGGGCTCAACTACAACTGCCTTGCAAAAGGTTTATTTTCCTAGGAAAAAGGTACATGTTTTCCCCTCGTCCATGACTGAAATTCAGTGGGAGAAGAGTCTGACTTCAATTGTAAAAACAGGTTTTAAATGTAAAAAAGCTCCCCAAACAAAATTTTTGTAATTTATGGAGTTTTTAGAAAGTTCTGAGATTTTGGCTGACAATATATGAATTGTTTCACTATAGGGTTACCAGTTCCTCAATGGGTTAGTTCATTTACTAGCTTATTTCTCTTCTGCCAACCCTTTTCAAGACATTTCATTATATTTAGAAACAAACAAAAAAAAGCAAACGTGAGGAAAGAGGAATGTATTCCCTCTGATTGCCTTTACTGGGTTTTAACAGAGTTGTTTCTTTTCCCATAAGGCTATACAGAGTTAAAATCTCTATTTTGTTACATTACAGTACAGTTTGCATATCAGAATATCATATGTGCTTTTAGCTACATCTATTCCCATTTCATACATTAAGGAGTGGGACAGACATGAAAGAACTGTACAGTTTCCTTCTTCACACAGGAACAAACTGCCAGGTCTAGCAGATCTATCAAAATTCCCAGTGCCCCAGCACTTATTGCTATAATGTGGGCGTCAAAATACTAGTTCTGAAAAGTAACTCTGGCTCCTACAAATAGCTTTAAAAAATAAGGCAGCTGCATAATGATTTACAGTGATAGGTTTGCAGCACGTTCTCCATAAAATGAAACTGCTTGACAGGGAAGCCATTTCATACACAGTTTTTTTTCTTTGTCTTTTACCTGTGGATATAACTGCTGCAGTTGCACCAGACAAACTGATTCCATCCTTAAGTATCTGCGTAGTGCCATTGTCCCCCTCAGGAGATGACTGAGAAGGAGATATAGGAGTCAGTTGTTCTGGCAAGATTTTTTTCTGTTAGGAGAAAAAAAAAAACTGAGTCAAAATGTTTAATGTTTTTTAAGGAGTCTGCACAACCTTTCTGCTATCAGTTACCATCTTAATGAATGTGTGCGGTTCTTTACTAGAAAGTACCACACACAGCAGAGAAGGCAAAGTTCAGGAAAGGAAGACCAGAAACTGTCACTTTGCAGTTATAGTTACTTTAGTAATGCAGTGGAAGACAAATGACTTATAAAGGAACCCACCTTTACCTAAAAAGTGGGAAAAGAAAGAGCTTTATATATGAATTCATGACTCTTCTAAAAATCTTAGGAAGAGGTGTTTTGGATTATTTTCCTGTCCATGCCCTTCTATCTGGGTTTATCACAACTCAAGTAAGTTAGTTGGACTGTGTATGTATTGCCATAAAAAACCTAAGTCACATCTAGGTGTCAGCATTACAGTGCACCCGTATTTTCCCTCAGCTTGTTTCAAAGGGGTTGAAATTCTCAAGTAACCACTTCCAAAAATTTTCAGGTGCTTCATGCAAGATATCAAACAAGCCTGTAGTTACAATCCAGTCATGCTGGTTGCCAAAACCTTTTCCTTTCCCAAAGCAAACTTATTTGCAGCTTATCATATGACAGATAACCAGAGTTCAGAGAACAGCGATTTAGAAATTGCTCTGTGTGCATTACCTTCTCCACTTGAGGAAAACAGAGTTTTGCTGTAATTTGGTTTGGACTGCGGTTTATAAAAGAGATGTGCACATGGAAGACATTTCACAGAATCACAGAATATGCTGAATTACAAGGGATCCACAAGGATCATTGAGTCCAACTCCTGGCCCTGCACAGGACATCCCTAAGAGTCACACCATGTGACTGAGAGCATTGTCCAAACACTTCTCAAGCTCTGTCAGACTTGGTGCTGTGACCACTTCCCTGGGAAGCCTGTTCCGGTGCCCAACCATCCTCTGGGTGAAGAACTTTTTCCTGATATCTAACCTAAACCTTCTCTGAAACAACTTCAGGCCATTCCCTTGGGTCCTGTCACTGGTCACCAGAGAAGAGATCAGAGATGTGTTTTGACATACTATGAAAATACAGTGAAATAGAAGAAATAATAAATTGGAGTTCATCACTTTTCCCTTCACCACTTATTCTTGCATGAGAACAGATTACACTCTGACTCTCTTACCTAGCAAAAATTAGGAATATAAAAAGATTACCCAAGGTCTTGACACTACCGAACGCAGCAGACACTTGTGGTCATGTGGTAAGGAATTACCATTAAAACTGATATGTAGTGAAGTAAAAATTCAGCCAACTTGCTAAGGAAGGCTAAGCCCTCTTCCATTTAGCAGTATTTATCCTTTACACTTTTAGAAGCAGCCTATTTTCCAAGTAATGTATTGAAAATGTAGAAAGCAATCAGAATATATATCCTCCTAAAACAAGCAGTGCTTAACTTCTTCACAACACCTAGAAAGAAGAAATTAACTTTCTTCTGAAATCCAGGGCACTTTAAAGAAAAATTCTGTGCCACTTACAGTTTGGAGAAGATATGTTTGGCTGGAGAAAGTACTTGACAATATGGCACTGGGTGGAATCACCACAGACATAAGGAATAGACTGCCAAGGCTTGGCATTGCATTGTGAATGAGATGAGGTGGCACAGGTTAGACACAGAACCAAGCAGTGATGTATTACTCATCAGGAATTGCCCATTTATCTTAACACTGGGTGACAGAAAGGTCTCCATCCTTAACACAGAGAACAAAAACGCACTTGGGAAGATTGAGCTTTTGATCTGAAGTCCAACATTCCTGAAGGCCTCCTGTAGCAGGGATTCTTGTGGGGGAAGAGGGAAGTGCAATTTTCTCTTGCCATGCTGCCAAAAATGGCGAGAGAAAAAGGGGAAAGATGAGGAAGTGGGGGAAAATGTAGGCATGAAAACAAAATACAGACATTAAACTAAGAGGAACCATCCACTCTCCACAACAACGCACATGTGTGGTGAGACCAGCCTGCTGTTTGCTACCCTCTCCCTCAGAAGGGAATATAGCATGTTATGCTTGCTCAGCTGAGGCTCTCATTTTGCAATCCCACAGCGACAGACAGCCAACTGCGAGCCCAGAGCCATGTTGTTGCACGAGACAGGCCACATTCCCAGCAGGGCTGGGCACAGTGGCTTGGTCTGGCTGTGGCTGGCTGGCCCCTGCCAGCTGGGGAGGGCACGCCAGCTCTGTCTGCCTGCAGAGAGAGGGCTCACAGCTTGTACCACCAGGACAACTTCACCCTCACGCTTAAAAACTCTTTTTGTGGGGTTGAATTTAGGGCTGGTACCCACACTCAGACCAAGGGGTTTCCTCAAGAAATCCTGAATGGAATTCTTTGCACTGTTATGCAAAGTATATTTTTAAAATATAAGGAAAGAGATGTACAGAGGTTTCTTCTTTATTATGAAAGAGTAAAAACATACAGTGAAAGCTGTGAGAAACAAATGAAAAATAAAATCCAACATGCATCTCATACTTACAGAGCTTAGAAAAATTTTAAATAAAGGAGAAAAATGATGCAACGGCTCAACATTTCGAGCTGTATAATAAAAGTTAGTATCTGCAAACTGATAAACACTGCCGCATAAGAAACCTAAAGGGGCAAAGAAATTCAAACAACTCTGCAGAGAGACAGGCAGATACCAATGTCCCTAAATACACCAAACAGCCAGCTCACACTTGAAGCACAATTATTTAGTGCAACATCTGGAGGTGGTTTTTTTTGCATTTGTCTTGGGGGGTGGGCAGAAGAAAAAAAAGCACTTTCAAGCCTCTAGGCACATACCACTTGCATATTTGCATACATACGGTGAGATGTACAGGCTGTACCGCTGTACTTCATGTCAGACACACCCTGTCTGTGCAGAACTCCCACAAAGCCCCATTTCCTCTCTCTACCCTTATGCTAACAGGTGTAATAGTCCAAAGAAAAGTTTGCACATATGTATAACATCTTGGCAATTTAACCACTTACCAAAGCAATAACAGCCTTCTGTGAATTCTCAAAAGGAGCTAATCTTTCAAGTTTTTAATGCTAAAGTTAACGAAGTAAAAATCCCAAATTAGACATATCGAACCTAGATTTTGCAAAACTTAACTCTCTGTTGCCTGGTCCCACAGAGGAAATCAGGAGTGCATAGAGGTACCTCAGATTTGCTGCCTCAGGATAGGGAATGTCAGCACTAACACCCGTTCCCCCCAAACAGTCCCCTCTAAGCACTTCACACAAACCAGTTGTCAAATGCTCCAAGCAGACACTTTCAGACACCCAGGGCCCAGAAGCCTCTTCTAATGGCAAGGTGTCTCCAACTACTGTTTCAAAACTTTGATAAAGCCTCTCGATTTCTTTTTAGTGAGAGCTAGAGGACAAAATTCTTGCATGCAAGTGCACATCCTGCCACACTTGAATAAGATCTGAAGATATGACAGTCCTGTGATCAATGCTGTCCTTTAAAGCGCTCTCCAGACTTATGAAGAACACTCCACCCACCAGCTAAGCCTGGATAGGAGCACTTTTCTCCTCTTTAATCTCTGTCGCTGTGCATTTTTATACACCAAGTAAGAGAGAAACAAAACTGGAGACCAATTCCATCAGTAGCCTACCAGTTTGGATGTCTGACTAGAAGGGGCCGGCACCAGGGAAGAGTGCTCAGCTTTCAATTTACGGTCCCCAAAATAATTTCTCATCTTGTGATTATCATTTCAATGAAGTGCTGCTTCCAGTTTCATACTAGATCTTCTGGCTATGCTCTAATAATGTTACTTCACTAGCACTTTACATTGATCAGCATGATCACTGAAGGGAGAATTCCCACCTTGCCATTACTCCACCTCTTCCCAAGCATCACTAGCAATAGATCCCACGGCCCACATTGATATAGACTGGAGGAGAAACGCCCCAAAACTTCTACTTTTTGGTTCTTGTGGGGAGGAAAGGGGAATGAACACAAAAAAAAAAAAACCAAACAAAAACACCAAAAAACACCAGGAAAAAGCACTGCCGCTCACCTCCTCAGTAGTGCTAATGCAGAGGAGGAAGGAGCACAAAGACAGACAAATTGCCTGAGGAAAGACATTGCAGGATTGCTGCTCCTCTCGACAGCCTGCTGTGCATTAGCAAGCCTCAGAAAATAGACTGTACTTCCATGGCAATGCAAATTGTCCTAAGTCTGCCCTGCTATGATCCTGTTCTTCCTTGCAGCAGCTGTAACATTTGTGCTTTTTTGGGGTGGAGCAGGCAAAGAAGGAAGTAACAAGGATGGATGCTGTGCTAGTTGTCTGCCAGCTGAGCTCCCCTGAACTGGCTCACTCTGAGATTGTTCATCCACCAGCGTTGGTGTCAGTGGCAGCGGGAAGTGGCGTGAGGCGACAGCAGTGCCGAAGGATACCTGACCAAACAGCTCCACCAGAGCTGAAGCTGGAGGCAGCTGCCAACACTCCAGGTCTGACTCAGCTGGGCAGGGAGAAAGGCAGAAAGGCATCATGCCTTTCAGACCAGGGCAGAATTAGGCCCACACCTGGAGAAAAAGAAGCTTCCTCCTTGTCAAACCTCCAGGATTAGGGGGTATCCATGAGATTCATTTGGTAAATCCACTTGTATGCTTAAGAAGCCTAAATTACACAACAAAGCCCTCACTGTTTTTAAGTCTTTGTTTCTAAACCTGAGAAAACCCCCCAAAAATCCAAAAACCACAAGCTATATATATATGGTTCAGTAACAAACTAACCCAAACAAAAAAGCTTAAAGGCTTCCCTGGCTCTCTGTTTCAGAACAGCATTTTTCAACACCAATTACTCACCCATAAATAAAACAGTAATCTTGTTTGGGAATAAAAAAATCCAACGGATCTTATACTAAAATATTCTAGAAGAGCTATTCTAAATTTTTTCTTGTAATCAGTTGCTGAAAACAGTAAAGCCCTGAAGGCTGAAGACAAGACAGAAAATGAAGTAATAATAATAAAAGAAAATCCCACTACGAAATTGTGCAATATAAAGTAAAGTAGTAGATAAGGACTAACCTTTTTTCCAGGTTTTAAACTTTTTTTCCTTGTTTTAAGATTTTCAGTATGAGAGGTGCTTTTTGTCAGGGGAATATTTTTAGGAGACCTGCCCTTCTTGGGAACTGCAGACTGTCCAGGGGGTTTGCCCCGACCTGGTTTCCTGCCCCGCTGCGCTGGTACTGGAGCAGATTTCTGTGGAGACTGCATTGAACGCCGTGTCACTTTGGAAGGGGAAGATTGGATTTTTGCACTGCTCTTTGTAATGGAAACTGAGGAAAAACAAAAACAAAAGGGAAGGGGGGGAAAACCTCAAAATGAACAATGGAAAGAAACTTTTCTAACAAAGGCTTAAAAAAATAAAAGTGTACTGCACAATTTACATTGTTAAATGAATATACTTTTTTTACTTTGAACTTAAGAGGTTGGCATGAAACTACAGAACTTCTTTGAAGCCAAAAAGAGAACTCTTTGTACCCATTCTTTTAGAGGGACTTTCCTAAGAGAAAAACATTCAAATAAAAATTGGGGAAAAAATCCAAGAATTAATCCACTCACCTTATAAATGCTTCCTGTAATTGAATTACAGTATTTATAAAGTGCCATTCATCAAGAAGGCCTTCAAAAATACTTCACAAATTATACAGCCTATAATACATCCCTTTTCCTCTAAGAGCAGTTTCCACAATTATAAGACATGCAAACTACTTCTAGGGAGCTAGAAAACAACTTTCAGCAGTGAAGAAAATCATCCCAGTGACAAGGAGAAACTGATGATAGGCAAAAAGTCATTAATGAGTATTTGTCTGAGATGCTGGTTTAGAAAGCTAAGCTCACATAACCATACCCAGATTTTTCTACCTGGTGCCATTTCGAAGAAGAGATTACAAAAATCAAACACGAAGAATCATTTTTCTTTATTCTTAACACTGAAGTGGTTTTCTCCCATGAGATGGGTTAATCTCCCATCCCAATCCAATACGGGATCCCAACCGATATCCACTTGGATATGTTCCAATATGCATATGATGTGACTGCATTATAATCTGGTGTGAGGCTCTAAGATGTAACCAGATTTCATTAAATTAAAACTTCCTAGTGAACAGGTCTTTTCCACCCAACTCACTCTTCTCTGAAATAATGATGGTTTTATTTTAACAATTCCCTTCCCAATGGACAGATTAGAACATCAAAAGGATGCCAAACAGAACGTAAGGACACATCCTCAATGAAAACATGTACTGCACCATGCTACAGCAGCATCTGTGGCCAACAAAAAGCAAATACTAAGTCCTGAAGGTCAACAAATACTCCATTCTGTTGGCCCCAAAGCTGGCACGCAGACAGATGTCTAAGTTGCAGGACAGGTAAGCAGAAAACGAAAAAGGGAAATTTTCTGACATCAAACCACCTTTGCTGAGAGGTATGGGAAAGAAACACACAACATATTTGAAATAATTTGAAACCTTTACACTAAAATTAGACAGCTTTCCTAGTGTCACACTGCCCCTACCATAGCCTTTTGCATCTTGCTGATTGTGAAACTCATGGTGATTCACCCCAACCTTAAATACCATGAACTTAATGTGACATAACTTAGAAAGTATTGCAAGTTAGAGTTCAAGCAGGCTTTGGCTGTGTCATTCACCAGTGCCTGATTCAAAGCACTAATTCATACTGGAAATGGAGCATAGGGAGCTGTTAATTCTGGATTTTTGTGAATTTGGAATATTTCTCCCCTGAAAATATTAGTATGTTGAAGCTTTCTGGTAAGCAAGTAAAACAAAAAATAAAACGCAAAGATACTTTTGAAATGAGAGACTGAGAAAATAACATATCTAAAGATTGAGTAACAGTTTTAATTTCTAGCTCTATGAATCATACTCAACAGTCCAGCAACTTGCTTTACAACTGTTCCTTTAACTCTGTATCTTTATTCAGGAGTTACCTGTTATTAAGTATTTGCAATAGAAAATGTCACTGTAAGATGAAATACACACTGCACACAGACTTCTTATAAATACAAGTACTACTGACATGCATTTCTAAAGCTGTAAGAGCATTTACATATACTGCTATTTGCCTGATTCAGTTACTAATCTAATATTCCAAATGGCAGTTCAGAAGAAATCTCTTCATTATGGCTGGTTGCAATCCTAATACATCAAATGCAGACACGATATCCCTAGGTATCTGAGAAGGACCACCTTCTGGATGTACAAAGTGATCACCTGCCTTTTATTTATGTATGCCAAAACATCTTTTCATATGCAATGACAGCCTATAATAAGACAAACAGAATTTTAACCAAATGCTGGCACAGCATTACTCCTATGTTCCTGAATTACTGAATGGCAACTCATGTTAAGCTGTGTATCTGGAAAGCAAAACAGTATCAACTGTATGCTGTACAATACAGTACTACATATTGTGCCCTGTATTATACTTACAACAACATAAAATGCAGATATTTTTTTTATTTGTGCCACACAGCTATGCATAGAACAAAACAATCATGACCTTGTAAAGAAATGTTGTTTAACAAATTCTTTGTGCTTCTGCCTATGCTGAAATCTAGCAAATGCATTTCTATTCTCACACAGTAAAGACACAGCTATTGTTAAATACACATTTCTTTCAAGTCAACAGGTTCTAGGAGCACATCTATGAGTTCTGGACACTGGGCAATCCCTATTCCCTTCCAGAAGGACATTTACCAGACAAAGAGTAACAATGCAAACAGCTCCAGCCACTTCAGGCTGCCCTCTTGAACCACACACATCAAGCACTACCTTATCTCAGCATCTTCCTACCTGTATATGCCAGAGGACCAAATATGAGCAGCATTAACCATTAAGGGGGCGGGGGGAATCAGGTCCCACTTGGTATTTTTCCTTCTGCCTAAGGCTGAAGCCAGTTTATTTAATAGGCAGGACTGCAACAAAGCCCATGCTGCCTGGGCAGCCTCCTGGAGATAGCAGCAAATGAGGAAGCTGCTATTTGCATTTGTTGATTTAGGAGAGGATGGGGAGAGCACAAGGGAGTGGGAGACTGCTAAAGTAATTCCCATATTGTCTGCAGGCTGTATTGACAGTGATCATCAGTCACCTGCTCATACTTCCCTCACCCCGGCCTTCAGTGGGAGACCAAAGGTTACACTGGGTCACAGGATCTGGAGGGAAATGAAAAGACATGCAAAATCAAGCTGCCAACCCACTGCATCTGCAGACAGAGTTATCCCCGCTAGGCCACATGTTCCAAAAAACTAAGACGTTTTAATAGTCTCATGAGAACTTGTTAAAATATAACGATGAAGAGAATAGAGAGGAAAAATGCCAAGCTCTGCTTGCAATTACTGCAGTATTTAGCTGGGATATTTACAACCAAAAAAGCACATTTGCCTTTTCAGGATGCTGCTTTGCATTACAAAGGCCCTCTCATTTGCACAAACAAAATCAAGCATTTGTGTCATGTTGCTCTTCTACGCAAATATCCACAACTCCAGTTTCAGGAATGGGATGCACTGCACGGCTTTCCTTCCCGAATATCTTATTTAGAGCCAAAACCTGTACAGGTACCCTCAATAACTGAAGAACAGAGGTCATGCTACACAGACATATTTTACCACAGAAATGTTAGCAACTAAGCAGCGCTTTCAAAGTTCACAGAGCTCTAGTTATACTGCCACGTTTGTGTGGGCTATAGGTATATAGACCTTCACGCAACTCACAAACAGCTTTCATACTTTCAAATACTTCTTTTTCAAAACATTTTTTCTTTCTCCCCCCAAACGGTTCTGTGAGAATCCCAACACCTGAAAACTTCACATTTAATGCAAGAAAAACCCCAAATCCTGTATCTTGGAACTCACAACCTGGAGATGCATGGCCACAACTCAGTCCCTCGCTGAAACAAGCAGATCCACTGCAGTCAACTGAGCTCATTTGCATGAAAAGGACCTGAAAGGTTACACTTTACATGAGTACCAAATTCTGCCTGCAGAAGCAGAAAAACTGCCCAAACACAGGCAGAACTGCAAAATTTGACCCCAGAATGTTATCTCCAAGATCACTTGCCAGAATAAGTAAGATATTTAAGACAACTGTGAAATCTAAAGCTACTGAAACCTCCAGTACTTGGGAAGGGGACGGAACAGATGACAGCTCAAAAGCCTGAATTCTCATGCAATTCTAATTAGTAAAATTCCCTCAAATAATCAGCAGTGACAGTTTCACTCCATGTTTTTATGGAAAGCGGGGAAAAAAAAGGTTCAGATTTGTAATATTTAAACACTGTAAATCTCCCATTCACCTAGTGCCACAGAACACCAATTACAAGACAAGACTTAAAACAGCTGAATGGAAACTACACAAAGCAAGGTAGGAGCTTACTTTGCTGTACATTCTGTGAACATGGCATTGCTACCTGGTGAAGGTGCCAATTAGCCCAGTAAAAAAAGTGGTTCACTTTTAAAACCAGGTTTTCTTTCAAGACAGAAATTATTCTATTTGTACTGCAGTATTTTTCCTATGCACCCCCAATATATAAACCCAGTATTCTTCTGAGAATATAAAAACTTGGTCCTTCTCTCATGTACAGATGAAAAAAATGAGGCAAAGAGATTTAGAATTTACCCTAACTCCATGTGAGCATTCCATAGGAGAAGTAATGGAAACATATCTCCTGAGTTCTAGCCTGGGGTTTTAACTGTAAAATTAACCTTCTTTAATACAGTAAGATATTATCATGATAGTTTTGACAACTGGCAAAGGAAGTGGAAAAGATTAGCAATTTTTCAAAACCGCTTACTGCCAAGGATTATAAAAATTTATGTCCTTATGTCTCAATTGAACAACAGAGCCATACAAAAGCGTAACTATCTGTAATACATTCCACCTCTTCCTATCTGTGTTTGGATTACTTCTGGTTATGAGGTAGCTGTGAGATACTAATTGATACGTTGCTATGATACAAAATCAGTTATAAGTCATTATTCTGCTATCTAGAAAGCAACACCACACTTGGAAACTTCAACATCCACCTTGGCAAGACATGGACTCTACAGCTTGCAATTTTCTTCTTTCTAGATTTTAGTTTCTGTTACCAATATAATAAAAGAAATAAAAAGTCTCTGTCTTCTGTGAAAATTTTTAGCCTACCTTACACAGGACTGAAAGGCAAAATGGAGGCTGCCAAGCAATGTACGACATTGCTCTAAAAATTGGAGGAAAGAAAAAGCATTTTTCTCCCAGTGACTTCCCCAGGTAGCACTGTAGCACCTTCAGCCCCTCAGTCCTTCACTCCCACCCCCAGTCTTCCACATTTTCAAGAGGTAGGCAAGCCAGTCCCTAAAGAACCGACCACTGAAAATACCATTTGAGATCCATCAAAACCCACTGCTAACCAAATTAACACACGTCACTTCCAAAAAACCCAACTTCTAATAGCTAAGCTGGCACAGAGGATATGTGGGACTTGGGGGGTACAAGCAAAACAGAAGAAAGACTCCTGGAAGATCTTTTCAGTTAGTCCTCAGAAACCAAGAACTGTGAAAAGTCAGTTTCTAGTCTCACCCTTCAACAAGCATTGCCATTGCAACCACATTAGCAAAAAACCCAAACCAGACAAACCCCAACAAAAACTCCCCTATATTCTGTTGATAATCTGGAAGGAAGAAAGACAAGGAAGAGAGTAAGCAAATAACTCATACTATCAAAACAGCATCAACTTGAGTTAGCTGAAGTAAACTTAGATGTGCTGATGATGAATCTCTCAATAAGCCTGGCAAAATTCAATCCTACACATTGGGTACAAATTTAACAACCTGACTTTTCACCCTACCATTACTGATTCTGCCCTGGTTTTGCCGTTAATTTTCCCCAAATAGCATAAGCAGGATGAAAGCTGGGCCCAAAATGAGACAATAAAAAGCAACAAGCTTCTGGGGAAGAAAAAAGACATACAGAACATGGGTATTACAATGCCACAATTTGTTTTGTCTCGGCATCTGAACGACAGCAGTGATACTCTAGACATAGCTTACTCCTATTAACACAGATTTGGAAAATATCCACTCAATCCCATCCACTAGAAGGGCACCACAACCACTTGCTGTGGCTTGGCACAACTAAGTCAGTAATTCTTTACTGCTTAGTCCCCACAGGAGTAGGGTCTTGTATTACTCAAGCTGCAGGGAGGAGGTCTGTACAGTAGTACAACTTTCTGTTTAGCGTATACTGAAATACCTGCAGTGTCCGTAAGACCTGAACAAGAGCAAATTAAAAAAAAATAAAATTCCATGTAGCAGTCAAAAATACATGTGTTGGAGTACTTCCAGTTTACAAGAAAATTACAATTACCTTATAAATAAACATGGCACAATGATGAGGAATCCAGACTTACAATAAGGTCACATCTTTGGGAAAGGCAAATCCTTTTTTTTCCTAAGTGATTACTGCCTTGTAGCAGCACTATCCAAGCCTTGCTGCAAGATGTCAAGAAACATTAATACCAAATAAAAAAAGCTTAACATTTGAGAGAATGTGGCAAATCAGATTTTAGCCTGAAGCACTGAGGAGTTTTTCATGTACAATTCTGAAGACAGCATAAATCTGCTTATTGTATGTGCCTGGTTTAACTACTGTGATCTGCTCGTGAAGAGAAGCTGGCTGCACTGACAGAAAAATAAAACCTCCAGCAGTACGAAATTGTACCATTTCACTTTTTTTTTTTCTTTAATGAAACTTAATTACCATGCTTATCTGATTTTTTCTTGGCTACTCAAAACAACACAGAGTCTTCACAGATCTAACTGTAGCTCTGTCTAAAGTTTCAACACTTCTTTTGTTTCATCTGCAAACAGGCCAGTACTTAGGTTTGTACTGATGTTGCACATTTGTGTATAACTCAGCTGAAAACATAACACACAGTTATTTTTACATAATTTCATCAGCAACAGAGAAGACCATCTCCAGTGTCTAGCTTGGTAAAATCTGCACAAAGTAAACATTGAGAACATGACTGAAAATTAAATAAAACTAAGAAATCATAAAATAGACAAATAAGATACTTTTACATCTCTGCTTGAGCCTGTACTACTCTTACTGCTGCAGACAGTTTTAGAAGGAGACCTTAAACATCAACACACTGATTAGTGTAATGAAAGAAGATTGCTCTCACTGACAATAAATGCACTAAATTAGGAGAAAAGCAATGAGAGTACACAGGGTGTGGAAGAGGGGGATACAAAGGAGAGGGAAAGAAGGAATATGATTAAGGATAAAAGCTACAGTGTATCATGTTTTCGGTTTAGTTTTTTAAAATTATTTTATCATCCTCCTTTGGCCTCCCAAAATTTTTTGAGCACAGAGAGCAGTTCTGCCTTTTTGAGCTCTTTGCATCACCTTTATCTTTCAATAATCCAGCTTCATAAGGCTGTGGGGATCATGGATATATAGAAACTGATCCCTCTCTCTCCAGATGCTGTTCACATCTAAATGATAGATACTACTTAATACTGAAATCAATCTTTGCAGGTGAAACTACTTACCATTTCCCACATGGCTTGTCCCGGGTCGTTCTTTTGTTTTCTCTCTTTTATGGGAAAGGTTTTACTTCTATTATAATTAAAAAGGTGGGTTGCCTAAGTAACTGCCATTTACATGTAATAACTAAAGAGTAAAGTGAATTTATACAGAAACAACAAATAGAAATTGGTCTGACAATCTCCAGTCACCTGCTGCCTAATTCAATCATAAGCCTCAGATACAATAAGCTACAGAGCAATAGAAGAATATCAAGAATATTCTTGGGCATAGTAACAGCTTTCTATTATTCAACTGAGTAAAGTAAAAATTACAATCTATTGTGGTTAAATAGAAAAGTACAATACATTTGGCCGAGAAAAAGAGTGAATGAAAAAACATGCAAAAGATATAAAACTTTAAGAGCCTTCTTAAAGTATATCAAAAGCAGAAGTTACTCAAGAGATGGACCAAATTTCAGAACGAGCAAATGCAGAAGGTAACACTAAAGCAACAAGACTGAATTTTTTTTTTCATTCATACACACTCCAAGGAAGTATAAAATACCAGTAAAAGTCCAAAAATCTCCCCCCAAAAATTAATGAAGAATCATGGAAGGAACAGAAAATATAACAGAAGGCACCACTATGTCACTAAGTTTCAATATATTGTGCACTTCTGGATGCAGTGGCTCAAAAATGTCGTAAGTGAAAAGGAAACAGTACAGAAGAACGAGGGTGACCAGATGAATAAAACTGATCCCTGAACAACAAAACCAAAATCTTCCTGTAAAAGTACTAGCTGTACAAGAAGCTGTTTCAGTGCAAGAAACCAAGGACAATACATGAAACTATCAGCAAGGAGAAAGAGTATCTCCTTTTCCACAAAAAAACCACTGAAGTAGCGAACGCCTTGCGTTGTAGGTGCTAAAAAAGGATGCTGCAGGTGCTAAATGTTCTGATGGCTCCAGTATATAAGAGAACAGGTTAGATCAAGTTCCTCCCCTTTTTTGCTGAGTACCTGAGAAGGTACTCAGCATAAAAGCATTATTCTGCGCTTGGAAGGTGCTGGGCTGTAGATGGACAGAATCTAGGAATACTTGTGCAAACCTGTCTCCTATGTGCTTATTCTTTTCTTCAGACATCTGCTTTCAGCCAGAGCTGGAGAAAGCCTTCGAGAACAGATGGTCCTTCAGACTGGTCCAGCATAGACATTACCATGTCAACCTCTTTCATTAGGTACTTTTCACAACACTGTTTACGGGTAACAAGTCACCTCTAAAAGCATTTAAATGACTAAGAGACACAGACAAAACAATCTATTGCATCCTTATAATATTAACCTTGAGGCAGCAGGCCAAGCCAACATCAAGCACTGAAGTCAAACCATACATAACCACTTACTACTACTGGAGATATTTCTAATGACACAAACTACAATATTAGCTAAGCACAGCTTCTGATAGTATAAATATTGAATGGTACATTTCATACCACTGTGCACATATCCTGACATCCAGGCACGTCCACTGAAGTCACATCTTCTGATAAGGACCAAAGACAAAACAAACACAAAGATTAGGGCCTGAAGGCTATCAACAGTTGGTCCGAAACAACTTTTCACCTAACTTCCCTGTATTATCTTCTATCTTAGTTCATGAGCTGTCTCATACCAATGAGAGGTACAGAAGATACAGTTATAAAGAGTAAAAAAACCACATAATCTGGTTTGAATAAACTCCCCCACATCCTAGAAGCCTGTATTTCAACTGTTCTTAAACACCTCCCACAGCAGAGGTCCTACATTTTCTCTGGGCATCCTTAAAGGCTAAGACAGAAGACAGTTGAAATAAAATTTTCCCTAATTTTCATACTGTCTCCCTTACTGTATTTCATCTCTCTTTCAAAAGGTTAAATTAGACCCCAAAATACAGCTCATGGCAGGAAATTGTTGTCCTAGGTATGAATGAAATTTAAAGCATCCTTTATCGCTTTCATACTTAGATTGCAGGATATTGGCTTTGCATGCTCACTAAAATCTGAGGCTTTTTTTTTCAGCCCTCTAAGTAGTGATTTAACACATTTAAATGCTTTCGGAAAAGGCAGTTACAAAAATCACGAATACTTTTCATATTCACTCTGGAATTCAAGCCACTCTCAAGTCAATTATTTTCACTTTCTGTTGCAGAAATTCAAGCCAGAAACACTGAGGTAACCAGCAGGAAAAACGTCCAGACCAGAATAACACTTCAATACTTCAAGCAAATCCCTCCAATGTAGTACCTGTCATATCTTCTGCCTTACCAGGAGTAGCCAATGTTAGTGTGACGTAATGAAGAATCCTGACAATATTATCATATTTCTGAATTGAAATGACTTGACTATCCTGTTCTTGAAGCTATTATTTACATCTTAATAAAGTATTGTTACTGCAGTTTTTTAATGTCTCAATAGTCATCAAATAACAGTGAGAAACCTAACCTGAGAGCAAAAAATATTTCATCCAGGTATGCAAATTCAACAAGTGTATATAACACATACAAACTTTACATAAAAATAACAACACAAAGCAAAACAGAAATAACAAATTATTTATGCTCAGAATGGGGAAAAATGAATATACAATTTTAATAAAACTGAAGTTAACTGGGCTCACTTTTATAATCAAAACCAAAAAACACTCCAGCCTGCACCTCTCTGCACTCAGTTTCTATTACATGTCCAAAATTCTCAGTTTTGACTACAAGTCTGTAAGAACCTCGCTTCAGGTTTTATTAATGCCTAAAGTGTTTTTGTTTCTCATTACAAAGCAATAGTATCCTATCTGGATAGGTATTTCAAGTCTGACTTTTGTTTAGTTTATTACCTGAAGAACTGGATTACATAACCAGCTTTACTTATTGTCAAACAACTTTGAGCTCTATCAAGCTCTAATCAGGCAAGAAAAATGCTGGATGTATTACCTCAAAATATCACTGGCTTTCCAGCAGTGAAACTGGAGTAGACCAAACAATTTAATAATATTCTTTCCAGAAGATGAAACTGGACTCAGAAATCTAAACTGTCACAAAAATACGTTTTAAAAATTCTATGCCACTTATTTACACAGCTCCTCTTGCATATCACAGAATGGGTCAGGTTGGAAGGGACCACAGTGGGTCTTTCTGGTCCAACCTCCCTGCTCAAGCAAGGTCATCTCAGAGCACATGGCACAGGATTGTGTCCAGACAATTCTGGAATATCTCCAGTAAGGGAGACTCCACAAGTTCTCTGGGCAATCTGTTCCAGTGCTTGGTCACCCCGACAGTAAGGAAATAATTAACTTAACCATAGTAACACATCTCATTCATGATCTCTCAAGACAGGGTCAGCCTTCTGAAGAACCTGAGAAAGACATTTTAGAGATTGGGAGCACAGAAACATTAAGACTAAGGTCAGAGTGTTACCTATTAGATAACTTCTGATCAAATGTACATTGTCCTCACCTGATTCTCCCCTTCCCTCTCACTGCAGGTTTGTACCAGCAGATAATTTTGCACAGTATAGCTACACACACAGTTACTCCTTTGCTGAAATCTGCCAAAATGGACTAAACTCGATTCCAGGTACTATGACCCCTGGCAGTAACTTCAGACAGGCAGGTGAGAGCAAGGATGCAGAGGTACCCTTAACTAATTCCAGTTAGATTTTCCATGCAGTTCTTGATCTGCTGGCAAAAGACTGAGAAAAACAATGGGGATGGAAAGGCCACGAAACATTGCTGATTTCTTGCCTTCTTGCTTCTGTTCCTTTCATACTTCCAGTGAGAGTTCTGTGACACCAATCTACTTGTTCCTTACTCACCTTACACCAGCTGTGAACATTTTCACTGAGAACAAATTATTCTGGTTAATAAAGAAAATAATTAAAATACGATTCCTCTCCTTCAAAACCTCTCCTCCTGACAAATTTTTATGGGATGAGGATAGAAAAGCTCAAACAGTTTGACAGAAAAGCCTTACACTACCGGAACCTAACAAGCAGAACCCAGAGTAGCAAAGGGATTACACTGAGGGATATCCCTCTTCATGCTATTTCCCTTCTTTCAAAGGTAGATAGTGGTTCATTATAAAGCACAGTGGCCATTAGTTAAAGAGACACTATCACCTGATCAACAAACATCCCTAAAGGCAAGAGGATGGCAAAGCATTCAGAACAGGCAGCTGCAAGACAGAATTTCGTGAGTATGAAAGAAGAAACACTAAATACATAGTTTAGACCTGCAATCATCACAGAAGCAAAGACTACTTTACTTTACTTAGCCGTTAGTATAACAAAGTGCTGCAGCAGCCAATATATTAGTATCATTAAACAGGAGCACGTATCTATCAATAAAACAAACAGCAAATCTAGTTCAAGATTCCTTACAAGCACACAAAAATTAGAAAGCATCAGAAGTCCTCCTAACAGTATTAAAGAAAACATGTTCCCGGAGATACTATGAACAGGCAAAAATTGTTTCCCAGCAATTTCTATCAGCTTTAAGCTACATAAAGAAAATTCAACAGCATTTCATCCTCGTCTGCTACTGACAAATCAAATCTTCAGTCTTATCTGCATATAGCCAGATGGTTTTTAAAATTCTGCTGTAATTGAGAAGAAAAATAATTAAGCAATATTATTAGTCATCTTACCATTGTTCCCTGGTGGTTGTAATGCATCTCCTGTCAAGCTACACCATCCGACAGGGAAAATATCTCGAGAATCACACCTGCACCAATAGTCAAATGCTCCTCTCCAGCCATCAAATGTAACAAAAACTTCATCTCCTTTAACATCTCCAATGGTTGCTGGGCAAATCAGGTATGGGTTCTTTCTATCTATAGCTTCAAGTTTCATTCCAACTTTAAAGCAGTTTGGCACAGGTTTTGGTGGTTCCTACAAAAATAAGCGTGGTAGAATATTTGTATTTCTATGACATTAAAAAACAAAAAAACAAAACAAAACAAAATAACAGCCCTTTATTTTTCTTAAACATTCTTACTACTTACAGTCACTACTCTCAAAAAGTTATAGAACACATTCGAGGAAACTTATTCATATTTCAAATTTGCTTTTGCTCTTCTGCACTACAAAAATCTTCATTCTATTTCCCCAAACACAGCTGGGATAATTAGCAAAATTCTCCATGACAGAAAGACCCTGATAAAAGTATTTACATAAGCAATAGGTTGCAACCAATACATTATGTCTGGACAGCAAGACAGCCAAGACACTAAAATGAAATTATTACATGCTAATAAAGAAGAGGTTTGCAGAGCATGGATACTTCTGGGGACTGATAACTGTCTGGTAAAAGCTTTACCTCTCAATTAATCCATGAAAAATTCATTAGCATTGGACATTATTTATAGGCCTCTGTTAACTCAGTTGGCCTTAGACCAATTCCAAGTGGACAAAAGAAAAACAAAAATCAAGTGAATGTGACTGGCATAAGTGTACTCCACAGCAGAAGCTGTGATCTGACAGAACACAAATTACCACCTCAGCCTCAAGAACCTTATTATCCAAGCCCATCTCAGATGTGCTGCAGGCTAGCGCAGAGAAGCGTGGCTCATCACACCCCAGAAAATTTATATTATCTTATCTAAAAAAAATTTTAATTATATGAAGTTAACACCAAGTGATGTGATTGCAGGCCTGAACCCAACTGTTTGATTTCCTGACATACTTGTCAGGATCACTCTCGGTATCCAAAAAGAATGCACTCAATATGACAGCAGGGTTTTATTACCTCAACAAAAAATTGAACCAACAAGTCATTTTAATATTACTGTTATTTTTATTTAATTTTCCATATTTCACAGTAACTTAATCAAGAGCCACATTTAAAAAAAGGAATGGCTTTTTCTGCTACTTTCAACTGCTTTCTCACTACGTTTTAAAGGATGAGAGTGTGCCCAATGAAAACGTTTAACAAAATCTTTCCAAGCACCACTGTATTCCAATGGCTCTCATTTCCCATTAATTTTTTTTTACTCCTGTGCACATTCACATGGGTACAGTGCTGTTAAGAAATGTGATATGCATTTTATTTTAAATCCATGAGACAAAAAATGAGCAAACGCAATTTTTGTAAATAACACACCATACTTTGAAGTCTCAGCACAGGAAAAGAAACGGCCGTCTCTACAGACTAGCAGCAGATTCCTTTCTGTCTAGTTCCACAGCTTGTCAATCCAATTCAAAGTCATTTTAAATAACAGCACTGCCTTCCCTGTCTGTGCTGCAGACAACAGGCTAATATCTTGGCATCCCCATTAAAAAATGCAACCATGGACCAACTGATAGAAAGCTGTTTACTAGAAATGCCTTTCTTCTTACCTTCTTAAAGAATGCTGCAGGTGCCATTTCAGCTCCATTGAGAGTTCTTAAGAGAAACATCGGCCAAGAGGATGCATTCATCTGGAACCCTGAGGACAAACAAAAAACCAAACAAATGGCCCTACTTTCAGTTTGTAAAATACAGTAGGAGGAAAAGGATATAAAGTCTGTTTCACTAATGCCTCATTCCCTCTGTTTCAGAGTTGGCCAAAATAGAAGTAGCTAAGAAGAAATGAACGTGGTCGCTGTAAGTGGAGAAAGCTGTGTGATTCATCTCCATTCTGAGTGATTTGCCTGCAAAATCACTCATCATAACATCAGGTATTACAGATTAATTTCTAGGATTTAATGAGATGCAAGTTCTAGTACAGGAGACCATTAGGTTGTCCAACACAGTCTCTGGTCCAATGGAACTTCCCCGGAACAAGCACCTAGCTTTCTTTTCAGGTTCTAGCTCATTTATTGAGAAGATACTTTTTTTTTTGAGAACCTCGTTATTCTTTCTCCAAACCACAGACAAAAACCAGAGCAATTGGGTTTTCTGCCTCCCTCATTAAAATAAATACATAAATAGCCATAAAAACAAAGAATACCTAAGAGTGAACAAAAAAAAAATTTGATAAATCATGTATCATATTGAAAAACAAACTGGAAGGTCTATTCCATTATTCCTTATTAACAAGTGAATAAAAATCATAAACAATAATCAAATTTGTTTAGATTAACTACCTTATTCAAACAGAACAAAGGTTTGGCTGAAAACCTTCTTAATCCAGATAATCTTCCCTCACAATCAACCATTTTCCAGTTAAAAGATAAAACAAAACAAACAAAAAATTCTTTTGCTTTCTTTGCTTTCCAAATGAATGTTTTAAAGGAATGAGTAAGATAACAGACATAGTGGACATTTTTTTCTGCTTCTTTAGCAGTTAGATGTCTGGAACAGTTCTGCAGAGAAACAGACATAATACAGCAAATCGGAATTTTTTCCACAAAGCAAATAGTACCATAATCTGCCAAGAGCTCGTGAGTTCCCTCATAACTGACTTTTAACAATTCTCTTAAAAATCTGTAACTAGAAAGGTGGAACATATCTGCAATTCTTGATCAGTTAAATAATTTACTCACCTAAAACTGGATTGTATGCTACAGCGGTTCTTCAGCTGATAGCTTTAAGCTATCTTCAGTTGAATAAACAGTTTTCAAACTAGAACTACCTATGCACACCTAAATGAATGCAAAGCTCTTGTTTGATAAATGGTGTCATAATCTGGGGACCACTGAGCTGATTGTCAGGTCTGGTTTCATATGAAAGTCTTTATAAAACCTTAATATGTGTGGTTACTGAAACACGGTATTCCCAACTAGGTAGCCCAGAAAACATATACAAGCAAGACGGAAGAATGACAACTAAACAACAGTTTCAATTAACTTCGTTCGGCCTTTAAGTTGTCCTAGTAAAACCAGAGAAAATGCTATCTGCAACATAATTTGCTCAGAACATTAAGCTCTCAACAACAAAAAGCTCACCTATGGAAAACAGAGGCTGGAACAGGAACACTTTGCTGCAATTATCATTTTCTCAAAACCCTTATGTAACATGTATAATTAAACCCATGTAAAAATCAGGTAGGAGGGACTATTTTAGTTAGTTATTATGATAGCAGTGGAACATTAGTATCCAGAAGGTTCCCTACTACTAAGGAAAAAAAAAAAAATCCGTTGGTTAAATGTCTAACAGGAGGTAATTATACACCCAATTAGCTCCCAGCTTTGTCCAGGAACAGGATGCTGTAAAACTGCCAAGAAGGCTTTTTCAAAAATTTATCTAGGTATGCCAGAATGTTTGATTGCTGGAATTCAGCCTATCTCTAGAAAAATCTAGGGCAGGAGGGCCAAAATAGTGCCACTGTCATTCTTTTCTGAATAACCAGCAATTGTTCAGAGGGCAGGTAAACTTACATGCCCGGGTGCAGGGAGACAGCTGCTTGTTAGGTGCTGCACTGCAGGCAACCTAACCAAGTAAGAGTAAGAAACCGTATCTGAGAAGAAGGCATCAACCTTTCTACTGATGGTCATGGAAGAGTTATCCTCTTAATGAATTAACTGCCCCCATCACACATAACCAGAGCTGTTTTATTTATCACTCTGGTTTAGAAACACATTTTAAAAACAGCTGTGCTCCTAAAGCCATATTTTTAACGCTGTACGTGTGTGCAGCTGAAGGAACTGGTATACTCTTCCATTTTTTATACTGGTACCATTTCATTCATTCTAGAACGTTATATCAAGAACTTCAGAGAGGTTAAACTGCGAAACTTTTTGGAAAAAAAGAAAAAAAAAATTTCCCCAATGTCAGGAATTTCCAGTGTTTTCATTCAAAACCTCTATATATCCATTGGAAAGAAAGGGAAAAAAGCCCTTCTGGGCTCAAACTGTATCTATCATAAGCAATATTTTTCTAGACTGGCACCCTGGTTGCATTGCTTTTCCTGTGTTTCTGAAGGAGCACAACAGCACAAAAATCTACCCTTATAATCTATGTGAAGTGCCTTAATGGTTATGTCAACGGTTCCTGTGTCTGTCTCTCTACAAGCAAAACAAGATTCATACTGTAGTGAAATAATACTTTTCACTTCATCTTTCAAAGAGAAAAATTGGAAGTTGCTTCCAAAGCAGGATGACAAGTTTTTTGAGAGGCTACTAAGAGAAAGCATACCTATCCTCACTACACCTCCAGTGAGAATTCTCAAAGAATTACTGATGAAATCAAATCAGAAGTAACTATCTTATGGTTCATAACCATAAGATGGAAAAGCGGCAGCAATCAATTTCTGTATACAGTTAGTTTTGTATATTAAGAACATTACTTCTTGCATCTTCTAAAAATTACAGAAGATCACAAGACAACAGGGGAGAGAGCGTTCAGGAAAATTTTGGCCGTTATTTTTCCTCTTTTTTAAAAGCAAAACTATTTGAAGATCATTGTGGAATTTTTAAATATTTCCACACATAGAAGTTTAAGCTACTGACAAATACGGTTCAAGAATGCAGATCTAAATATACAGGTTAATCACAGCAAAGAAAGGCGATGCCACATTTCACTACCTCTAGCAGTTTAGTCCAAGTTACCTCTGACCATTCACCAGGTAACAAGGAATTGCTTTGTAGAATTCTCTATTTAATAAGCTTCCTCGATTATACTAAATCCGAGCACTATTTCTCAGTTTGGAGAGACACAATGTTGTCACTCATATTGCTCATGGAAGGCAAAAGAAGTTCTGCACGATATTTCTAAGCATAAGAAAGCTACACCTTGTTCACAAGCATTCGTTGTGCTCACAAACCAGCCATGACAAACTGATCTGACATTCCTGAACATTTGTTGATTGGAGGCAATGAAAATGGCATGCAGTCTAAGCCTGCAGTTTGCTAGAGCTCTGGAGTGCTGCTTTTTACCACCTCAGAATAAAAATTCAGAGCAGAATGCTGCAATTCTGCACTAACCCATCTTATGATGCCTGTCCCAGAACACAACCAATTTGCTCAGTGCCCAAGGAAACAACCCGACTGCCCTACAGGGGGGCGTGCCTTCAGCAGCCCTGATGAGGCTTCCCAGGCCTGTAAGCAGTCAGTGCCCTCTTGTGAGCTGCTCAGACGCACTAAGGAAGAGTAAAGGGGCAAGTTGGCTCTCCCCAGGTCTTTCCAAGGGCTCTCAACAGAAGCATGCACGGCATCATGCAACAAAACACTGTATACACACTCACAAGGCAGGCTGTCTGTGAAGGAACATTTACAGAATGGGCACATTTAATATGAACGGCCTATTAAAAAAACAACAACAACAAACAAAACTGCTCACTCCTATGTCAGAAGAATGAAAAAATAAGAAAAAGCCACAATTCATTTAGCCAGAATTAGTTTACTTACCTCTTTTTCAATTAAATAATGGTTTGGTGAAATGTTAATACCACTGAATTTGCAAGACAAAAACGCGAATTTGACTTCCTGAAAGCAATACTCCACACACATTTGTTCAGAAGTTTTGTTACTTACCAAGTGGAGGCTGGAGCATGCCCCCTTTCTTTTCACAGGTCCCGATGGGCTGTATGTCCGAGGAATCCACAAGCCTCCAGAAATCATTTTTGTTGTCACTTCCATCCAGCCGCAACCTTAGCCTGGCACCAGTGATTCCAATCACTGTAGCTATACAAACTGAGGTAACATTGCGAGGATCGTGGGCTTCCAGTTTCATACCAACTTTGAAATCATTCGTAGGCGGAATTCTAGACTACAATAAAAGGGAAAAGACTTTTTCTTATTGTTGTTAATATTGCTAAATTTACCAGCCAGTTAGTTCAATATACAGCTTTATTCTATCCAAACATATCATAATAATGATAAATACAAAGAAGCTTTTAAACTTTGAGTGTCTAGCAGCAAGTCAGAAAAGGCAGCTGGATAACCTACCAATTGCATAAGCATGATTGATCTCTAAAAAGATAAGGATGCTAAGAAGAGTAACAAGGGAATCTTTACGAAGATATGAACATAAAGATGGGGAGCAGTGAAGTGAATGGAATACAAGGACATCAGGAAACATGACACTCAATTAAAAAAAACCCAAAAAACCAAAACACAAACCAACGCACACATCCAAAAAATATCCCAACCACAACTTTTATTAGCTTTCAATTAAAAAGAAACAGTTATCCACATTGTAATAATATTTTGGAAATCTAAACAAAATTTGGACCCTACTGCCCTAGGCCCTACAAAAGCTCAAGGTAAGAGTTTCTGCATAAAAAAAAAGCTTACATTACAAAGAAAGAAAACAGAAAAAGGAGTTAGTGTTAACATTTTACAGAAAGAAAATGGTCCTAAAGTCATATAAAACTTCTATGCTGAGACAAAAACTGTAGCTTGTGCTTATTTGTAGAGAACTGAGTATAACTACAAACATACAATGAAATGCCAATTTAATTAGCACAGGGAAAAGAAATGTGGCAAACGCAATTTGGTCTTTAAGCAGAACTTTTTGTCACATCCTGAAGATGAAAAAAAGAGGGTATGTTTAACTCATGTATCAACACACAGTGCGCAGAGATCGATTGGATTGCAGTCTGATTACTTGCCTTCTGTGGTACTGCAGGCAATGATTTCACCTAATGATGTTCAAAAGTTTGTATTAACACTAACTGGGATGGAATGCCTCTAATTGTTCTCTTTAGTTGTCTCCTCATTTCCAGCCTAAATTTGATTAATGTATTTTTTTGCCAATAGTATAATTTAATTTATTTTTGCACCTTGGCAAATAAAACCAAAACCTACAACTGACCCTTTCTCAGTACCCTTTCAACAACAGAAATAAGTCAAGCACTGAAATTTCTCTTAGGAGATGATGACTATTCTACTCTCACCTTGGAAACTCTTTTCTGCAACTCTTCAGTACAAAGTTGTTTTTGAATACAGACACCCAGAAGTGTAAGCAGCCTTCCCCATGACATTTAAACCCAGTAGCTACCCCATCCAGACTAACACAGTCTGACTTCTAATGCAGGAGGCAGGTTAGAATACCCAAAACAATGGGCATTCACACTCACAGGACTCCTATGTCGCCCTGTGACCCCCTGACCAGGTCAGGTGGGGATCCCACAGCAGGCAGACAAGGTGCACTTACCTGTCTGTGGACACAGGAAAAGACTGAAGAAATCTGCTCCTGCAACAAGTATTAGTGATATTTTTTCTCCACCATGTTTAAATGTCTAAAATACGTCTTGCTCTACTTGCTATATTGTGCAGGTGCACTAACAGCACACCCTAGATCAACAGCAGGAGCCCTGGAGGAGCCCAAGCCCAAAAGCCAAAGAGGTGAGCAAAATTTGGTGAGCATCTGCCAATGCTGCACTCAGACAGCAGGCTGGCTGAAAGGGGGAGTCCAAGCATATTAAATCTAAAGGGCAATTCAATTTCAGGATATTGCTTGTCAAGCTGTTACTTTCTCCAACCAGGAAAAGCAACAGAAATTGAGAAATTGGGGAGTTTGTTTCTTTGTTTGTGGAAAAGGTGAGCTTGTTTAAATACCAACAACTCAAGGCATTCTACTAAAAAGGCAACTCCTCCATGCTAGTTTGTCTTTAAATAAAATAAGAAAACCTCGTTCAGTAACAGCCTTGCTTTAAGTTCTGCTCAAACCACAAGGGACTGAGCTTTTACATTTAAAATTTTCAACTGCTTGGAAAAACGTTTTAGGGCATGAAAAAGGAATATGAAGTGCACTGAAATTTTAGGTCGTTATTAAAAACAACTTAAAGCAACAGATAAAATACCTTCTAAATTAAGATAAATACTTTAATCCATTTCCATTAGCTGTCTGTGTCTTAATTTATGGTAGAGGCTTTAATTTATTGTTCCCCAGGTAACTTTTTAATGACTACAAAATTTAAACTTTTAAAATTCCCACAGGTCACAAATTCTGGATGTAATCGTCAAATTAAGTTTCTCTCTGCTCTTTTTTTTCTGGCTGGCCACAGCAGTATATTTCTTTGCATTACACAGAGTAATAGTGACACGTACAATTCACGTGTAACCCAATAAAAGTCAAATTATTCCTACACAAAGCACAAGCACTTTAGGTTCTAAAATCTGCAAACATTATGCAGAGAGAGGATCTAGCTCTGCACTGATCACCACTGCATATCACTTTCTACTTAAAGATCGACTCTTAGAAAAACTGAAAATCTGCATATGTAAATTGTTTTGAAATCTGCTATGCACATAAATTAAAGCTCTTCTTTCCAACTAACACACTCCTTAAGCAATCCAGGTCACTTGGATTTATCTCAGTCAATGCATGTCACCCAAGCATTATTTGGTTGCTCAGTTTGGACTTCTTGAGCATTACTAAGGAAGAGGAAGATGCAAGAAAGGTACATGGAAAGGCTTTTGTGCAGCTTTCTGCAGTAGTTAAATTCCTTGGGAGCCTACACTCTGGTCATGGTAGTTTATGGTCTGTGAGTATGGCATTAGCCTCAGAAAGATCCACGGATATGCTACTGTCTGGTATTAACCTCAGAATGATCCAGGGACAATATACCACCCTCTGCCTCTACCCAGGAAGAGTTTGAGGTGTCTGCCTTGTGAAAAACACATACTGTGAAATGAATTTCTGGAGCTCCACTCAGAGCTATGGACACCAGTGTTTTTAGCCACCTCTCACTGAAAGCAGCATCAGAGTGGCTCTCTGACCTTTATTCTCATCTGCAAAGAGCAAGCTGAGATTCAAGATCTAGCATGAGGAAATGCCATCACCTGTGTTTCTCTCTCCTTATTCTCCATTCCTGCAACTACTTCAGACTCACTGAGTGGCATTTCCTCTCCTTCTCAGACCATGCAATTTGTGCTGCTTTTTATTTGGGCCTCCACTGGAGGCCAGTATCATTTACAGTACAATCAGACCACCAACACACCCTAGAAAACAATTTCTGAACATGCCCAAGCCACTAAACTAGACATGCACTGCTTGTCACACCTATTACACTCCTATGAACCTGAACAATCCAATTTCTTAGCAACTATCTTCCTAACACACTGAGGGCACAAAGACCAAAACGAATTCTACTTAACTTTACACAGACAAGATACACTTCAGCTTGGGAAAACAGAGAGAAAGATGCCTAAAGAGATCAACTCAGTCTCCACAGGGCTGAATAAGCGGAGGTCAATAGTTTACACAAGATGGTAGACTTAAACTGCATCTGCAAATACATACCAAACCATCAGGTGGGGGGGGGGATCGAACTTGTAGGGTACAGTGTAATATAAAATAGTACATTAAACACCCTTCATTATAAATCCAGTATTTCCTTTGTATTCCCATATATTCCCCTTGATTTTTTTTTTAAACTTTAGTATCTGTTACTCATAAGTATAAAGCACTTTGTTCAGAAAGAGAAAATTAAACATATTAGAGATCCAGGAAAAAAGTGGTGACTAAAACCTACTACACACACACCTTATTGCTAGACAGAATTTAAAGAAACCTTTCAAAAATGGGGCAGAGAAAAGACTCCTCTGCCAATCAGCCAGATTTTTAATTCTCACTAAAACCATGGTAGCACTAAGATTATTGAAAAAAGTAGAAAACATTTTTGAACACTAACAAGGCTATCTGTTTTCATTAATTAGTCTTTTTTTTTAAAGGAAAACAGAGTTCAAAGATACTATTTTAATGAAACCATCAAAATTTGGCTTGAGGCAGAAACCAAGAATGAAAAAACTTCCATAGCTAGCAACTGCCAAAACTGGAAGCTACTGATAACTACAGATCAAAAGAAGTCAAATGGGGAAGTCTGCAAGCCGTCTAAACGCAAAAGTTTTTCTAGGATCACCCTGTAACAGGCATACATATACACACACTTGCAAAATAGTATCTAGCATACCTGTCTGAAACAATGCAGAGGGGCAGCTACTGATTCAGTCTCTTTCAGGTAAGAATCCCAATTAAACTGTTCTGGAAGACACAAGATAAAAAAGACCATATACACAGTTTTTAAAAAGGGAACTTAAATTAAATAGGGAATTGAGGAAAGAAAGGCACAGAAAATCCTTGTAGAATACATTTTTTTCAAGAACAGAATTATTCTCAAATGGAAACTCCACCTTTGAAATACATACAGACCTTGAAGGAACTTCAAGAGTACTGTTAATTTACAGGGATGAACACACAGTGGGCAAAATTAATATACACCTTCAAGATTTTTTTTTTGTGGTCCACATGCAAAATGATCCAAGCCAGAATATCTAGATTCAATTCACTGCATAAGGATCTCCCAAGCATCCTTATATAAATCACATTAGCCTTGCTATATCTTAGTTCCCCTAACAGCAGGGTTGATACGATAACCTCATATGAGTACTGAGATAATATACATTGAAAAATACATACATATAGATTCTGTTGAAATATATGTTATGAATACTATCCACTAGAAAGCAAAAAGGTTAGCATAGCCTTCCAACCGCATCTGTCTCTCTTTTTATCTGAAGTCACATAAAGGTTCTTTTCGTAGAATATCATGTAATACGGCATATATAGGTAAATATTACGGCAATGTTAAGTAACAAAAGCATGGGCTTTTCCAAGTGTTATTAGTGGCATTGTTTATGTGTATGGGCAAGTGGATTCTGCATTTGATTTAATCAGTGTTACCATTCTTGCATGAATGGAAAAATATGAAGTACCAACATCAAAGAAATAAGCAAGCATATTAATTATTTTAATATAAAGTGTAAGAGAAAAGCTACAGTGGTACAGCTAATATTTTTGTTACTAAATTATTTAAGTGAGCTCTTTTGCTTATTTTTCTTGTTTGGGCAGCTGGCATCTTTCTGATGTTCCTGAAGAATAAAGCACTGATGAACCCAAAATGATGCAGTGATGCCACCCAGCGGCTCAGCAACAGCCACACACACGGCCCAGAGCAAAATCCTTGGGGATGACTGGAGACCTTGTTCTAGGTGTGCCAGTAATTCTTCCAAAACGCCACTGGGCACAGACACTTAAACACATCTCTGCAGTTCTCAGGAAAGATGAGAAGCAAAGAAACAGTCAGAAAATGGCAGCATTTTCCAGCACTCACACACAGCTTCTCTGAAGGATGTATGGTGGCTCAAACCCAGAGTCTGCCTGCAGTAGCACAGCATTCAGCTGACAATATCAAGTGCCTCAAGCAAAAGGGAACCGTCCCCTTGGCCTGCTGAGATCCTGGGTTTTGGCATAACCGATTCAGAAGTGTACGAGTCATTTGTCCTTGGCACTGCAGCAGCGATGTGTTTGTTAGCTATGTGAGAAGTCAGTAACAAGTCAGTAAAATCTCAAAAGCTGTTAATTTGGTAGACTGAAGTATGTGTAGGCTGGTAACAAAGATAATTCTACACAACTTCTTGGAATTCCACCTATTTTGGAATGAAAATTTTATTCACGCATTTATATAGTAACACTGATTTTGTATTACTTATAAAAGGCAGGATACATTAATTTAAGCATATATTAGATATTTGTATTTCAGGAAAGCAGAAATGGCTCTTCAGAGCTTTCTCCAGAAAGCAGCCTCCAGATTTGTTGCTCTTTTCATTAACAGGCCAAGGAGGGTGCAAAAATTAAACATTATGAACTGATAGCAAGGTTTTATCTTATAAAAATTCTTCTTGGAGTCTAATAATAAAGTTGCCACTTCGGGTTGCCTTCTGATTTACAAAAAAACACAAAAAATTGTTTTTTAATTAGAGTTTACCTTAGAAAAGTACCCAATTCAACAAAATTAAATCTAGTCAAAAGAAAACATTAGTTGTGTCCCAGCTGTTTCAGATCTAACATGATGTAAAAGCTGTAGTCATGCATCATAGCCTCACTGTGTTAAGGACTGTACAAATATTGATCCTCTGGTGACATCGCATTTACCAGGAGAAACTCTCATTCACCTACTCCAAAAAAATTATACAGTAACATTTCCCAAATTATCTCAATTATAATAACAGGACAGTAAATCTGGTGGGATGACCAAAAATACAGAGGGAAAGAAACAGTTCTGTTTTTTCAAGGGAACATTTACTAGAAAGACACATAAGGTAACACAAGCAGCCAGCTGCAGATAAATAATGCCAAGATTAAAACAACATGGCCTAGCACTTTGCTTTAAATCCCGGCTATCAAAACCTCTTGCATCAAGCAGAAATGTCCTGGAGTTAAAATTAGAAGCTCTCCACCTGTGAAGATACACTGTATTAAATTAGAGCCAAGCTCTCAGAGATGGTGCTAATTATCATTTAATTACTGCAGTTATAGAAATAGGAGACACATGTATGTTTGCAACATGTAAGATGCATCTCTAGAAAGATAATCACATTGCAAAAATATCTACACAAAAGCTTCTCTGTATTCTCAGCGTGCACAGGTAAAGAAGCAATTGTATTACACACATTACTAATTCTAAAGGCCCTGAAAATATGCAGCTTCTGACAACCAGAAATCCTTCAGAAAATTAGCTCACATTAAATAATTTAATGTGTGTTTCTCTTCACACTCAAATCTGCAGGCTGAATTAAACAGCTCACGAAAATACTGTTATGCAACAACACAACTTTATTACCCACCAGGAAAGTGAAAATTAGAGAGAAAAAGATAATTTTATGCTGAAGAACAAACCAGCATATACTGGAAATGGAAGGGAACGAAACAAAACCCACGCCAGAAGGTAACTAGAGCCTTTTGTAAATGAAAAAAATATTAGTTTATAACCATAGGAGTGAGGCTCTTAAGTAGTGATTCAAAACAAGCAGCAATGGCAAAAAGCCTAACTAATCTAAAAATGGAGGGACTGAGTTTATGTCACAGATGCTTGCATTACTGGCACTGACCCATGGGTCAAAGACCCTTGATGCTCTCTGCAATGCTGTATCAATATCCTATCACTTCTTGTCAAACCTGCCAATCTCAAAGTAACTCAAGCTAAAAGGGACCCCAGGAGGTCTCTAGTTCAGCCTCCTGCTCCTCCAGGGTTCCGTCAGACTCAATGTGAAGATTTTCTCATCAAGGAGGAATTTCTTATGCTCCAGCCAATATTTGTCACTTCTCCTTCCACTGCGGCTCTCAGAGGAGCCTGGCTCTGCCCCCTTTACATCCACCTGTCAGGTAATTGAACACAGCATGACCATCTCCCATAGGCTTTCTCTTCTTTCGGCTGAAAAAGAAACATTTCTTCTGGTTTCAGTACCGGTTTTTTTGCTTACATCTTGCATTCCGGCTCCTTCATTTTTTTGCAGGACTTCCAGCCAGCCCACTTCAGTACAGCAGTGCCTTCCTTGTACTGTGCAGCTCAAAACGTAACACAGTTCTCCAGATACAGTCTCCCAAATGCCCCAAAGCAGTGAACCCCTCCTCCCAGTCTGCCGCCCGCAGCTCTGACCACAGGATCCCTATGCAGTTGACGCTTTCGCCACAAGAGCACACTGCTGGTCCACACTCAGCTGCTGCCTGCCGTGTTCCAGGGCCTTTCCTGCTAAATTCCTTTCCAGGCAGCCAGCTTCCCGCCTGGGCTGCTGCATGGCTCCAGTCTGCCCAGCGCCGGGAGGGACTCTCCATTCACCACTCAGTCTCACCGGAGTCCTGCCAGTCCACTTCCCCAGCACTCGAAGTCCATCTGAAGGCCAGTCCTGCCTTCCAGCCTACCGGCTACTCCTTCCCATTAGATGTTGCTCACAAACTGGTTTGGCAGTGTGTTCTGTCCAATCGTCCCCATCTGACAGTAAGGCATAAAACAGCATCAGCCCTAGTACTGGCCTCTAAGAAATGCCACTAGCTACCATCTGCCAAGTGGACCTTGCACTGCTTGACAGTCCAGTTAATTTTTCATCCACCTATCCAAAACACACCTCACCAGTGTGGCTGAAATGACACTACAGAAACTGTACAGAAAGCTTTGCTAAAGTAGACATGAACAACATCCACTGCTCTCCCTCACTTACAGAATAACTTACCACAAAAGACAATCAGTCATGCATGGTTCACACTTGGCAAATCCACCTCCACTGTTCCTAACCTCATCTTTGTCCTTTATTTGCTTCGAAATGGTTTTCAGAAAGATTTTCTTTATAGTCTTCCTAAAGACATAGATTGGGCAGGTCAGCCTGTAATTGCCCAGGTGCTCCCGTCTCGTCCTTCTTGACAGTGCACACTATTTGACCTTTTCCAGTCATGGTGAAACTTCCTCAATCACTACAAGTTCTCCAAAAGGAGTGAGAAGCCTCATAGTGACATCAGTCCCCTACCTCAGCACCCCTGGAGGTGTCACATCTGCTGCCACGAATAAGTGAATGCCCAGTTTGTTGAAGTGCTCCCCATCTTCTTTCACCGTATGTAATTCTCCAGTTTAGCGTAAGTAAAAAGTTTTACAAAATTTTAACTGAAGATTTAAACTATGAATTGTCACTTGTAGACTGGTAGAATTTAAGCTCCTGGTTTATTTAGGTTAATATAATACAGTATCCCCATAGCCTAAACACTGTTTCGGCAGATGGAGCATGTCGTGTCTTCTTAGATCACTCCTAGGTGATCCCTTGGCACCCATCTGAGACTTTGTGGGATGAAGATCAGAAAAGATCCATCTCCATGGCCAATCTCTCTTCTTCAGAGATGAGACTTCCTTTTAATTTTTGTTTAGAGACTCTTGCAAATACAGTGGTCTAAGTGTAAGGTATTTCATACTCCACTTTATACCTTGTACCTCTTTCTGTATGTCATGATTCTTCAATTAGAATTTTTCTCCTCACGTCTTTCTCTAGTCACGTCGGTCTATTTTTTTAACCCATTCTTCTCACACCTGTGTATCTCCTCTCCTCTTCGACTTTTCCTATCACGTATTCCCCTGGAAACCCTGGAGATTTCTCAGTTGCTAGCCGAAAGCATTGTACGGCATCTTTCTTCATCTAGCATCAAGAGGCTCTTTCTGCTCCTTTGCCACCAACAAGCAAAAACACAGGATAAAAATTATCTCATCTGTAGAAAATCAGAGATCTTGCAAGAAACTCCTCTCTGTTTGACAGAGCTGAGCATGGATTTCATGAGGAAGTTCAGTGCCCAGATACTAGGTTAACGGCACAGACCACATGGAAGAACACAAATGACAGAATAAGGCTTGCCTGCTTGGCACTGCTTCTCCACAAAGCTTTTTCAACACCTTGCTCTCAACTGCAGGAGGAGGCAGGGACATTTTCCAGTGACTCATGAAATACGGTTATCTTATCCACATATGAAAAGCACTTTGCTGGTGGCGGGGTGTCTTACAGCACTCTGTCTGTCATGTCAGACAACATTATCCAGGGGATCCTGCTTCAGCAGGAGCTTGGACTAAAATGAGCTCCAATGGTTGCTTCCAACCTTACCCATTCTCTGATTGCCAGAATCCCAATAAATGAAAAAATTAGCTCTGGCAAATGTAACAGCAGAAGGCTGTACTATGGCTGGTATCGTATCTTTTATGCAAAGCCATTACCTCAACTACCCAGCTACTGTGTCGGTATCCTGGCATGTTTGATTAGTGACTATGCTACTTGTCTCCACTGGTACCTAAGAAGAACCGAACCATCTATGAGGAGACAGAGGACACAGAAAAGTAATCAGAGTTTAAATAATTCAGTGTCGTTTTTTCAACAACTCCTAAAGAGTTTTTACTTTAGTCAATGCTACTCATGACACTTCTTACCGTCCCAAATTCAAGCAAACAACATGAACATGCAAAGGGTATCTAAGGATGTTGCTGTTGTCTCACTGCAGCCCAGAGAAGCTACCCTGACAGCAGTCTCACGTATACACTGCCTTATGGCACCTGCTGAGGATAGTAGAGGCTAAGTTAGCTAAGAATCTGGATCATTATTGGTTAAGTGTGCACTTTCCTCAGTTTACTAAAAAAAACACAAATTCTGTTTTCAAATAAATTCTTTAAAGCAAAATCAGAATCCCAAGCAATTTAATCCAGTTAGCAATCCTAAAAACTCAAGATTATTAAACTGAAAATCCTTCTTTTGGCACCAGGAAACACATTAAGGAAATAGAAGATAACTGCATCAGAAAAGGCATGAAACTGAGAAATATATCATGAGAAGAACAGACAAACCAGTAGCAATCTAAAAATAATAATGTTTACACAGCATCTTTGATTATCTATACAAAGAGTACTTATCTTGGCTAGTAAAACTAGCAGGTTCAACTCAAGAAATTTCAACCATCACTTTCTATACCAAAACATACTTTCCTAACAGTTAGACAAAAGTAAAAGTACGTTTTTAAATACCCACCAGTAATAACCCAAGAGATTCCAACAAGAAAAAAAAAGCTCAGAAAATAGTACAATCCAAACACACACTTTTAGAGCACCTTAACTAATAACCTGACATCTGCAATACCTACCACTTTTTAAAGACGGGTTGTTTGACTGCTGATTCTTTCCATCTTTCTCTTTTTTAATATTCTTTGAATCTAAAAGACAAGATTCCATTACATAATAAATGTAATATTCACATCATAACGACGTCCAGCATAACACAGAATGCTTTCAAATACAGAATATCTTGCTGACTCTTTTATTCATTTCAATGCACAACCAAAAAGGTATCTATAAATTTAATCACTGCACTATTTTCCCTTCAAAATATATTGAAAAGTACAGCATGAAAAAGCAGAGCTTTTGACTACTTTATATCAATTATTAGAATAAATCTAGTTGCGGAATACATAGTATCAGCTCCACCGACAGAAATCCTGTCCTATTTTTTAACAGCTTTACTCAACCTACACACAATTTGAGATCCTAAAGATCACTGGATATCTTTATACATCTGGTTATACACAGATCACTGTGAACTGAGAAACAAGGAAAAAAACAACACCCACTCCCCTCAAAAAACCGTATTTCTGAGTTAAAGATTTCATTCTATATCGAGATTCTTTAATAATCAATATTCTCAATATAAAATTCTCAAACACACAAAGCAGCTATCTCAGTGCACACATCAGTCATTTAAAAGAATCATTCAGGAGAATCTGCCTTCCCCATCATTAATCTTGGCACACACTCAGAAAGGGGTCTGCCATATTCAATTTTTGATGGATTTCAGCATGTATGAGAGACACAGGAGAACTGGGTAGCTATAATGGAGAAGACTGAGAGAGACAGTTCCACTCATTCCTTTAAAATACATTGTTTGGTGACCTGCTTTTGACACTCATGGACTCGAGTGCAATTCAAATATGATACTGACCTGACTCCAAAAATACAAGCACATTTTCAGATTTAAAAAGCTTTTTTGTTTTTACGAAAATCTGCATAGGAGAATATCTCTCTTGGTCTGCAAATGCCTCAGTACTGGGAATGGGGCTGCTCCTTTAGAGAGGCTTGTGCCTAGCTCACACCTTGGGTTATGCCAGTTAGCCTGAACGGGTACAGGTAAAGCGAAGGTTCACTTTTACTGCAAGATTGCATTAGTAGCTGATTATTAGTAGCTGTATTCACTCACTTTTAAGTCTTCAGCTACTGATTAGCTTGCTCTTGAAATAAAAACACCCCTGACCTAGAATGTGAAGCATTTTGTGACAGAAACACTTGAAATACAATGAGTTGTTCTGCAGCAAAGACTAAGCCCTAACAGTGTTTCTTTTCTGTTTTCTGTAAGTAAAGCATTTCTTGAAACTGAGTACTGACAAGACGCATGTGGTGTTCAGCACTTCCATCTCATATCCTTCATGATCAAGGAATTGCCATGTAATGCAAGAGCTGAGTCATGACAATCTTCTGTCATCAGTCCCAAAATCCTTCTGTACCCCTCAGTGAGGAGAGGATAAGCCATCCACATGGCTCTGTGCTTGGCAGGATGTGCTGCTCCTTTGGCTAGAGCACAGCAATGGCGAGGACACCCTTAGGGGTGCCCAGGCAGGGCCTCGCCAGCCAGAGCCACCCCATCACTCTGTCCAGGAGCTACCGGGGGGTGGCACTGGGGGCAGCCCCAGCACCGGGCACCATCCCAGGAGACAGGCTGGGGCTGGGATGCGACATAGGGCCGGGGCTGAGGTGCTCTAGAGACTGGCCTTGCTGCAGCATCACTGGGGCTGACATGGGGTCCTGGGCAGGGCAGGTGGAGGTCCCAGGTGAGTCAGGGTCATTAAAGACTATTAGTGTACTTAGGACCAAGACACCTTACAAGACAGACTTCACAGTCCTACAAAATCAACGCCCAGCTACGTAACTGCTCAAAATACACTGCAAAAATACCACCTTTTTCTCCAAAAGCAGACATGGGCAGAACTCCAAGTTCTTTGAAAAGGAAACAAAGTGCTATGTTTACTCCTTGACTTAATCTTCTTTCTTGACTTACATGCTCTTTCTTTTGGAAAAACTTTGCTCTGGAACATTTTCTATTATACAGGTTCCTGAAAAAAAAACTTACAAAGGTCAACTTCAGATGGAACTGCTGAAATTTCTTGGGACAGTGCCCACAGAGCTCTAACCCCAGTACTTCCTCAGCAGTAGGGCTTTAACCCACACAAGTGGACACCTTACAACTACCTGTGGGGAATCTCAGAAGGGATAACGTTAAAACTAGTTTAGTAACACTGACAAGATGCAAGGCTAACATTCACTTTCTCCATCCTACAGGTCAAAATGTATTTCATCCAGCCTCTTTGGGATTGAGCTGAATCCAGCTAATTTTCTACTGGGCGGTAGCAATCAACAGCAGAACCTTTTGCCATGTTCTGTAAGCTCAGTCAGGTTTTCCCAAAAACAGTCATGATACTATCGCAGACATCAGGCTGTCAGCTTTCAGAACAAATAACTTCCCAATCTGACTATTTCCAAAAAGGAAATCAATATGTCTCTTATGTGGAACTCTGTTGAAAGAAGAGAACTAATAACTGCTTCCTGCAAACACCAAAGCTTGAAAGAACAGAGTCATCAAAGAGTATGTACTCAACAGTGCCAGACTAAAAACAAGATGACAGCCTTTCATGATGAGAGACATCAAGAACAGGTGAAGGAACGTGAAAAACTGCAGCCTGGACACCACATGTGTTCTCGCTGACAATCACTACACGAATTATTTATTCCCTGTACCAGCCAGCTTTAGGGCCTATTTCAAAAATATCACAGCAAATATGAAAGTTCAAACAAAACACTCTTGGCAACATACTTTTCTTATCAGCCATTAGAAAACTACAAGAAAAGAAGAGATGATTATATTAACGAGAAGTGGATTTCTCAACAGCATTTTAAACAACTATTTCATTTGAGGTGGAGGCATTTTCATTCACAGTAAACACAAAGCACTGTCACTATCACTTGTTTATGATGGCTGGAAATCTGCTCTTTAAAACACACAAATAAATCTCACCCAGCACATGCAGAAGCATCCAAAATAAGTCTGAATAAAAGCAAGATTGCTTTCAAAGGATCCCCCTACTTTCATGCATTCCAACCTTCTTCAGTGGGAAGCTGGGAATACCATTACAAAGGTGGAGCGTTTTGTCTAAGCAGATACAAAGCTACTAGCAGGAAGAATTACCAAGCTGTTTGCACATGAGACACCCTGTATCTACTACCACCCCAGAAAACTTTCCCCAAGTCTATATTTCACAGTCACTACTTCACAGTCTATACTTCCCAGCCTTGCTCAGGTGTGCTTTTTCTAATGTTGGCAGTTAGGGTAGATAAAGAATTACGGTTTATTTTCAAAAACAACTATAAAGAAAGATTTTATTAAAATCCAATTTTATAACTATTCATCTATTTTATAAACACATGGAGTTTTTTAATGCATGCCAATCTACATTTGAAATTTTGATATTCTAAATTCTAATAAATTTAGTTTTGAAAATCCCAGAAAAAAAATTAAGACAGAAGGCTATTATTCAAATCACTGGACTGAACAAGATGATTCTCTCTGCACATGATCTTCAGCTGAGATCCAGTCAAGCTGTGAGGTCAAACCTTAAAAAATGAGGTAATAAAAGATGTAAGATGCACCTGTAAATAACTGTACAGGTACAAAGAGTATTTTCGTTTCACTCCCTTCCACATTCAGCTCCTAGCCACGTTCAATGGCTAATTTCTTGAAACCTGAAAAATTGACTTGAAAATAGGAACTCTGTTTATACACTGGAGACAGAAGAGACTCATTAGTTCTAGAGTCTTGAAGCTCATGGTAACAAAAAAAATAGGTCAGCTTAATTCATCATCTACCTTCCTCTGTCCATTTTTAAAGAGACAAGTTTCAGTTTATTTCTCGATGTAAAACACAGTATGTTTTAGATCATTTGCCAAAACAAGTTAGAATGAAATGCTGCTTAATCAAATGGACTTAATCAAATGCTACTCAGCTCTCTTTAAAAAAAACAATGAAGAACAGGATACAAATTTCAAAAAAAGTTTTGAAAATGAAGTAATACATATAGATACATAGCATTTATATATTTGCTATGTATCTATACGTATTTAGCCTATATGATATACAGGCTAAATACCCCATGAAAGATTTCTTTCTTCTAGGTAGCAAGATTAGAGTATAGCATATACTAAAATTTTAAAAGCAACATATTCTATTGTTCACCAACTATTTCTTTTATAGAGTGCACTTCATAAGCTAAAGCTTTAGATACAAGACAAGATTAGAGTAAGATTATTTAACATAGTGCTTTCTGCTTACTGATTCAAAACTCCGTGTGTTTACATTACTCCCACCCTATCTGTAACCACAGAATTCTGCTGATAAGATTACTCAACAGAAGACAGGCAAGAGCAACCACATCTATCACTTAAGAAATTAGAGACAAAGAAAAAAAAACAAAGACAAAGCTATCCTGACTGATTTGTGAATACCAAATGAAAAAAATCAGAGAAGGTAAAGCTCTGGGCAAAGATAATCCTGGTGACCAATGTGTATTTCCTCTTATAAACTCCCATACTGAACTCCAGTTTGTCACCTTTAGAACTCTGTAACTTCTTTCTAGAAGATTTAACCTTTCAGCAAACTAGATGATTGTTTTGTCCAAGTGATGGCAAGCATCACTCTTTTAACAGTAATCGTTTTCATCCCAGAATGGTGTGCTACATGGGAAGGCATACACGTGCTGTCTTCCTGCTATTTGCTTGTTGTCCAGTGTGGGGAAAATGAAGTTCACAGTCATGCTTTCAAGACTTCTGTAGCTATCCCTTAGCAACCTGGAAGTTTGTGACTCTTCTGGGTGTTCAAAATATGGCAGGATACCACTTTTCTCAAACAAACCCCTTGTCTTTTCCTGATGTATGTGAAATACCTTTGGGTGCCAAAAACTTCTGCTCTTCCCGTGTCACACAGTTACTCACCCTCAAATGAAGTTTACTAAGACAAGCCCAAGACTTACCATTGCTCAGGAAGGGGCCTTCTTCTCACTCCCTACTACACAGGGTAGTGAGCACCTTTTAGCTACCCTTCACTAAGCCTCAGTGCACACAGTAGAGGATATCCAGACAGAGTGAATATGAAATTTCTCCTTTCCCTTCTTTTTGTGCTTCCCTAGTGGGATTCTTATCTTATCTGCTTGGAACAGGGAGTCTCTTTGACTGTATTTAGAGAACAGCCATGCAGAAAACCTACAAGAGAAGGGGACAGACTTCCTCCATAAACTCTTGGTGCAACAATTAAATGGATGACTCCTGCCATTACAGAAAATCTATTCTAGCAAAAGACAATTATTTACCAAGGGAACACACAAGCACATAAAGCAGCTTGGATTGAAGGTAGAAAGCTCAAGGAAAGTACAAAAGTGCTAGCAGCCTTTTATGGGGGAGGACTAACAATCTGGAAGCTTTCAAAGCAGCAGCAACGTGACTCAACAGTGGATTCTTGCTCTTCATATTTTTTTTGTTTCACTAGCCCAAACACTCTTGTTTCTTCCTAAGTCTCACTCTCTGTTTTAGCTCTGAACTCACAATTAACATCTGCAGACATGACACAGCAGAAATCACACCTTTGTGGTACACTGTGTACTTGTGGATTAATATATTTTAAAATGCTCATTTTATTTTCAAGAGATAGTTGCTAATGCTATTCATTGTGATAAAATTTGATTCTTTGTACTACTTAGTTATTATCTTGCTAAATTATGGGCAGCTCCAGAATAAAGCCCTCCAGTTTATTTAATTGCACATCTAGACACATTCCTCAATTTCAGAGTCCAGTAATGGTTTCAAGGCTGTCATAGGACAGAATTCTTTTCATTGAACTTGTAGAACTCAAGGCAGTCAAATTCAGCATATGTATTCTAAAACAATGTGAAGTTTGAACTTACCTGTATGCAGTAGATATCACAAACTGTCTTCCTTAATCTGACAGTATAGCAAATTGTCATGTTGTATCCCAACAGCTCCAAAAAGAGAATTTAGCAGGTACCCCATGTTCTTTCCTCTTGAATTAAAGCTACCAGGCCTTACCTTTAGCTGCTGTTCTCCCCATGGTAACACTTCTGTGATCTCTCCTCTCACAATAAAAAGGCTGAAGTTGAAAGACCAGTTAATTCTTCCTTTCAGCACAACAGTTTCCTGTGGAGCAGTAATACAAAAAGTTAGGGGGGAGGTTGTTGTTGGCATTTGAGTTTTCTTTTCTTGGAAAGGATGATTTTTTTTGTATTGGTGTACAATTATCTTGCTGGTTTTAAATTGGAAATGTTTAACAAACTATCTGTAGGAGAGTAGTGTGAAAACAACAGTTATATAAAAGTAGCAAGGGTACCAAATGCAAACTTTCATTTCATTGTTTTAGACAGTTCATTGTCTAATGATTTGCATTTTCTGTGGATTTCTAATACAAAAAAAGATATACAAAGTACTTTATTCCTTTTTTCCCCCCAAGAAACATTACTGAAAAATGGAAGACTATACAGAACCTACTCACCCTGCCTCACTTGCACAGAGTTAAACAATCATCAACTTAAATACCTTTGAGTAAAACACACTATCTTGCACAACTACAGCTGAAGAGAGAACAAAACACTAATGTAAAAAATCTACACAAGGCCCAAGTGCTTACTGATACCCCTGCCCTATGATTTGTAACAGACTTGTAAAAGTGCACAGAGAACTGTTAGGGAAATGCTAACTGCAGATAAAAGCAATGAGCCACATTCTTGTAGGGTTTAGAAACTGGAAGGGACAGATTGGTTAAACTAGTGTAAAACAGCAAAAACAAACTTTCTTTTTCGTGTGTGTTACTGTGATTTTCTACTCCAGCATCTAGTATTTTGAACTTTCACTGTGTTCAAGTCAAACTCATTTTAAGTATTTAGGCTTGCAGCAACAAAGCCAGCAGGTTTATTATCCTTCTCCGTTAGCTTTTCGAGTAATAATGGGTAAATACATTAAAATTTCTGACTTATGTTCTTGGATAATTTCCTTTCAAGGAACTTCCATGAGGTTTAAAGCTGATATCATCAAAAGTTTGAGGAGATTTTTTTAAAATTTAAGTATGTGCATACTTTTTCCACCAATAATTTTGTCAAAGGTAACATTTTTAGAAGCTACATCTTTCCACTGAGACATAAAAGAAGTAAGCAGGTTATCTATCTATCGTCTTGGAATTTCTTGACTCTTCTACTCACATGCTAAAATAAAAATAAAATACAGATATATATCACATATAAAAAGAGAAGCATCATACAGCTGAGTATTTTCCAGAAACTGTGATACTTTACTGAAACTTCAAGAAACTTGCACACTATGATGATGGACTGGATGATGAATATTTTATGCAGTGCAAGACCATGGCTAAAGCTAATTAAATGTTTTTTTTTAAATGCCAGTGACTGATGAATTCATTTCACATGTCTGTTGTCCATGAACATGCTGGACAGTTATTACAAAAACTCAAGACTGAGACTTGAAAGGAGTTATAAATAAAACTGAATACTACCATAAAATAAGCAGGTTTTGCCACATAATAGCATTCATAGCATAAGTGATCATCAGGATTAAGAACAGAAATCCTTTTAAGCCATCATATAAATTTGAAATACTTTATACTTTCATAGACTCCCCCAAAAATTCAAAGCCTTTCCACTGCAAGTAATAAATCATGGAAGGTGATGCAGAGTCAAAGTAACTGTTTTTACAGATTACTTTAGAACAGTGAATGGTTTTTATCTTTTTGTTCCAAGTACCAGATTGCACTTGGTGCAGTAATAAAGATTCCAACCCTGCAGTGATAGTCATCACGTTTAGCACAACCGGAGCGTCTGTGAGAACATAAAAAGGATTCCAGCTTTTCATTAGCTTGTGTTGTACCAGATAGGCTGTTTTACAGCATGCCCACCAGCCTGTTAAAAATATAAGACAACTGAAAGTTCTGAAAGAGCTGTTTGAAATGAGGCAAACCCAACTGCAGGAACACAATATATTACTGCTTCGAAGAGGTGCTACTTAAAACTCAGTTACACTTAAGTATTGAATTTAAAGCTGCTATTAAATTAGTTGTAGATTGTGCTGTTTGTCACAGAAAACATCCAAGAAGGGTATTTCTGAGCCTCTATCTAACTACCACTACATGTTCCTGAACCACAGCAAAATTAAAACCAGTTACCTCCAAAACAGGGCAGGGTCAGTCTGAAACAAAGTGTAACTTCTTCTGCAGGGGCAGACCTGGGAACTACTTTCCATCACCTCACATACTTAAGTGGCAAACCCTAAGCAAGGCGGTTATGTCCTTTGCTAACCAGGACAGAGTCCCTTACGTTGCACCACCATCCCCAGACTGGCTCAACCCACACCACACCCACCACAGAAAAGAAAACCAGCACCAAATACAGGGAAAACACCTCCAGGGGACATTCTGGCAAAATTATGTAGCAAAGACAGAGCTCAAGGCATTCTTTTACATGAACCTTGGCAAGCAAGCTGAGTGAGAAAGATGGGGTTAAGAAATTAATCGAGCAGCTTCTAGAAACAAAGGGAAAAATGAAACAAAACAAGGTCAGGAATATACCAGCAAACAAAGAAATGCAATGGCAAGGCTGAAGTGCAATGGTGTTAGACTGCACAAAACAGCAGAATGAAAACCAAAGTTATAAAGAATGAGATAAACACAGAGGCTGTCAGTCACAGACAGAAAATGACCAAAATATTTAAGAGACTGTCAGTACAGAATCCAGTGAGAAACCATTTGCCGTAAATTAAGGAAAAAGCAAGGGGGAAAAGAAATCCACAAACTTAGGACAATATTGGATTAATCATCAAAACGTCTTCAACCCAAAGAGCATTCAAAGGAGATCCACACTCATGAAGTGTATTATTTACATCACTTCCATCTCAATTCATTCCATAAACTGAGTTTTAGTCTTTCTCTGATTAACATCCCTTACATGAGTTACTTTTCTAAAAATCAAATGGAAAGCATTTATCTACCTTTAATTCCTTACTTAAGTTTTTATTGTTAATCCGCAAATCACTTCTACTAGCTACCTCCCACGGTGCAAGTCCTTTGTCAGAAAGCATTATATTAGTAAACAAGCCTAAGTCTTCACCCTCTCTGCACTGCTAGTACATAATACTAAGTGTCAGAAAACAGGATGGAAAACATTTTTCCTGCCTAACTTTGCTCTTTTTATTTTGAAAGAATTACTCAAAGGGCATGCATTGCTGCATTTCAAAGAAGGTAGCATTCTACAGAAAATGTCAAAATCACTCTCTCTTTTGCCTGCCATGCATCTCTATTATCATTCTCACTTCTAGCCAGGCACTCAAGTAAGCCAAATGTCCTGCAAAAAAAAAATTATGCATATCTAGGGCTTCCCAGTGCAAGTTTATCTTGACAGCATGCCTGCTCATAAAAACACAGAACATAATTACAGATATAAACATAGCATTTAAAAGAAGCCTAAGCAAAGAGGAGATTGTGGGTTCAGTATGCACAAAAAAGATAAAAGTTTTTCTCTCAATGACTCTGCATCTAAGGCAGGACAAGAGACAGCAATTTTAAAGCCTATTAGGCTTTTTTGACCCTACCAGTGGTATGAATGCAGTAACCTCACCACTGGCATGCTCATGGGTGGGACAGTAGGCAATCTCTGCTGGGTAAGGACTGAAGCTATTCTTTTACACAGATACACCGCACTGAGGAGGAATCTAACAAAACATCCACTTTGAAACATCGATTAAGTTCTCAGTTTTAGTCTGAAATAAAGGCAGACATTTTTCAGGCTTAATATGAACAAGGAGTTATATATGCCCCTTTTTTTCTTCTACAAATGCTTCAGGATTAAAATTCCATATGCAAGGGGAAGTAAGAATTACACACAGTTTGAACAGCAAAACCAGTTACAGACAGAAAATAGGTACAGTGTAAGCTAAGAAATACTTCCCCCTGAAATTCTTTCACTTGTACAAGTCTTAGATTTACTTTCACCACCAGCATTCATGTGCTATTACTGTTAGAAACACACGAGACATCAGCTACAACTGCTGGCCACGCTCCCATCGCTCCTCTCCTCCTCCTTGCTATTTGCCACTGCCAGTGCTGCAGACAGCCCTTCAAGGAAAGGACCTGTGCAGCCTCCTCCATGGACACACAGTCCAGCAGCAGTAGTTCCCACTCCAGATTCCACACATGGAGAACATGTATCTACAGGCACCAGCCGCTTCCCAAACAAGTGTGACTTAACTGCACTACTTCAAAGCTATCTTTCCTGAGTCTGGAATACCTTTTCCTCAAACCTAATCGTCTATTCATCTGTTGTCTCTCAAATAAAAACCCTACTTCATACCATTTTTAAAAGTCTTTAAGGGGCTGAAAAGAGGCAAACAAGAAGAGTAAAACTTAAAAGGAGTTTTTAAATAAAATACTGTGTTTTATTAAATAAAATTTGCAACACTTAAAAATACTTTCCAGCAAACTACCCAGCATATAAACTCATCTAGTATACCTGAAGACACAACAGCATACTTCCTTATTTCTGTAATAAAGATAATCAGTTTGTCTCTTAGTGCATGTGGCATCATTATGGAAAAGTAAGATCTCAAAGGCTAAAGGAAGAAAAATTACACGAATGTAAACTTTAGAAAATGCAACAAAAGCTTTGTATTTACAAACTTAGTATTATTTAGCATTACACATATATGACTTTAAACCAAAACATTAAAAATCAGGTCTTCTTTCATTTATGCACACGAATACATAATCAGTTGGTGTTCTGACAAGAAATTCAATCTGAGTTGGAATCTCTTTTAGTTCACATTCTTTGTATTAAAAAAAACCAAAAAAGTTAAATTCTTTCAAGGAAAGGAAATTAAACTTCCACATTTTCATACAGCTGAACTTCTAACAAACTAGTATATCTGAACACCTCCTCTAGTCACTAAAAGCAAAGCTAGGACACATAGACTTGTCAAATTTACAGGCTTTCAAACCAGCAAATATTAACTACCTAGATATATCATTACAACAACTAAGCCTGAGTATTTCTTAAGTTGTTAAAGAAAACGAGTGGGTACTTTGTGCTTTACAAATATATTTTTGTAATGTCACTTGCTTTAACATCAAGCAGAAATTTTCTGCACTTGCAAAAATGCTCCGAAAGTCACCAGCGGTGTACTGCTCACTATTTATGAAGTGATTAGCATAAACAAACTTTTAAGCTGTCAGCAGTAAAATATTGCCTGTAAATGTTCTGCTCTCTCTCCAGGTAAGTTTACGACCTGCTTTAGAATATGAGCAACTGTAATTACAGTAAGTCATACATTTCAAGAATGCAAAACTCTCTCTAAACTCTCAAACCCTATTAAGTGTGTTATTCAGTACAGAGTAAGGCATTGTATATTTCAAAAAGAAACTCTAGCATGGTTTAGACCAAAGATTTGTCTCAAAAAATCCTGAAACAAGAAATAGTACCCATAAATGAGAACATCAGAGAAGTCTCCAAATTAAACAGCATAGCTTGTATTAATGCACAACAGAAACAATTTATGTCATGCATATTTAACATTTACTAAATTGACAGTAACTTTTAAAATTGCAGTTTAGAGCTGCTCTATGCCTACCAACAAAAAATGAAAAAGCTTTTCTCCTCCTTCCCTCCCTCCCCATCCTGCTTTAAAAGTCAGAAGATGTGGGGTTGTAAAAACCTGAAAAAGGAAATGGTATGTGTGAAGTCAGCAGTTCAGCAAAGCGGCTGACTGGCCATTAACAGCTTTAAATATTCTTAAAATGCCAATCTTCCCACATGAAAGGGTATTTTAATGTTATATTAAAATAAATTCAAAAATACTGCTTACGTTTCTATCTTAAGCAAAACTTCCAGTTTTAGTAGTTTACTAGTACATATTTACAGCAGCACAAGATTTTGACAATTTGTTTAAACATTTTGGTGAATTCAGCACACTGAAACCTCTGTGCTGTTTTCCACTTCCCCCTTCAAGCCTGGAGAACTCTTCCTGAAAACATTCATCATCATTATTCAACCTGGCTTTGTCCAAATACCTAACTCATTTTTTTTTCATAAAGCAAACTAATTAAATTATGCAAAAAAAAAAAATTTGCATGATTAGCACTAAGAGCTATATACCTGCAGGAAATTCTCTACACTCAGACACATCTCCTCTGTCTTCAGCTCAGCCTCCCTTGACACAGAAGAGGTCTCAAAGTATTTGTTCTGCAAGGCATTGAGCATACCTTCAGCACACTGTAAATACAGCAGGTAAGAGAGAAAAGAAATTGCTGTTGCAAACATAGCAAGAGATGCCCAGATGCTGAAGAACCCTATAGAGCTCTTCTGCACTTGTCTCTAGCAGACAAGAAGCAACACCAGCAGCAGCAGCAGAGTGTGTATGCGTAAGAGAACAAGGGAGAAAAAGACAAAGAGAGGCCCAATGGCAGAAAGGGGATTTTTCACCCTTCTAGGCAACTTTGGCTTCCTCCTTTCCACACTGCCTTCAAACTGGAAAAGGACTGTGAAAGCTTGGTTCAGATATGATCCAACAGAGCTCTATCCACACAGTGCGTAGTCAGCAAATTCATCTCTGAGGTCCAGATTTTTTATTCACAACAGAGTATCCAGAGAAATGCACATACTTTTAGTCTGATGAAGAAATCTACAGAAGTCAAATAGTATGCACAATGCATTTTTTTCATTGAAGGCATGGAGAACAACAGCCTTGGGACATTTCTGCACAGGATCTGACTGCTGTCAGCACTCTAGCTGAAGTTACCTGGTTTCAGAACAACATGTTTGTCTCCCCTCGCTTGGACTCAACACCAGCAGCAAAATACTTCTGCTACTATTGTCTTCCAGTGCATAAAATACCTGTTTCTCTCTCCCACTCGAGAATCCAAACAACATAATGCTGACTGGGACTCCCTGCCACTGTATATTAACAAAGACACAATTTGCCTCAACACATTTTTCTGCTGCTACAACACTCCGCAGTGTAGCCTGGCTTATATAATGAAATAACTACACCAATCCCAAGTACTGGTGTCCAGTCAAGGAACAAAACCAAACCAACCAGAACTAAACAACCCTTAAGCAATTTCCTGATAGCTCCCCTGTCGAGTCAATGCTGCTGCAGGAGGAAAATCCCACAGAGCTGCTTGCGGTTTCCAGGCACGGCTACTGGACTCACCTGTTGCTGGTTCTGATAGCTGTGCTATTTTCCCAACTCAAAAAGTCCCCTTATGCAAGGGATCTTCGTGCAAATGCCACCAAAAACATTTGTTCATCTATTTGGACAAACAGTATCATGATTCTGTGACTGAATCACAGCATACCGTGAGTTGGAAGGGACCTACAAGGATCATCGAGGTCCAACTCCTCTCTCTGGACAGGACAACCCCAAAAATCACACCAAGTGCCATTCCAAAGGACCATTCAGTGCTGCTAGACATTTCTGCAGCTAACAAAGCACTAAAAGGTCATAAAAGACATAACAACTCCTAAATGCTCAAAGGACTAGACAGCTGCAAATACTTCGCTGTACTATTTGCTTCACTCTTCAAAAATGGAAGAGGATGAAAGACTCAAAGCATCAGCAACATTTGCAGCAAATCTGTATCTCTCTTCCCACTTTCTATGACGACTTTCCAATTACATTAAAAAAAAACAACCCTCAGCTGAAGCGAGCCGTAACAGGGCATTCTCCTCCACCTCTTCCTCAGCATGACTGCACATCTGTCACTGGCTGTATGTGGCTCTGGCCCAGGACAAAGGCAGAGTATCTCCCTTTCTGCTGTTTCTGGAGATCACCTTTCTGAAGGCGATCTCCCCTCTCTTCTCTACCCAGTGCTTACACCATTGAGCACTAGGGAATATTCTGACTAGGTAGTATTTTCCTACAACAAGCTGAAAAAGAATTACATACCATATTCAAAGTTTTCCATCTAACTGTAACACTGCTTATTTTGGGATTAAAACCAGTTCATATCATCGGCCCTTCCCAGAAAACCACTGTCTGCCTCTTTACAGCCCTCCAGAGCAGGGTACACATACAAGAGATTTGGTAGGGGAAGTGCCATTAAACGTGCAGCACCCTTTTCATCTCTGAGCCCCTGACAGACGTCAGTGACAATAAAGAGTTCCACCAAATTTAGCAGCTCTGATATCCTTTCACATTCCTCCATGCACAAGACTCAGTTTTACAAACTGTCCTTTTTAAGTGGGCTTTTAAAAGTGCCCCAAGAACTACACTCCTTCCACTGAACCTGCCTGCATTAATCTCTGATAGATCCCACACAGTACATAAATAATGGTACATGCTTCATTTTAGGTATGCACCTCATTAAAACGGTGCTACTCTCTTATAGGTTTTATAAACTTCAGCTGCTCCCTGAACTAATGTATGGTAGAGGGGATGAAAGGCTCAACCTTGTCTTTGCCCTACACAAAAAGGAGTCTCGTATTACCTTGAGAAGACAACTGACTTAGATTTCCATCAAAGAAGTTCACCCCTATTATGAAAATTGATGGCAATGAAAACGATGGAATTCCCTTGGTATCTTAAATAGAATTTGACCTGATTTGTAAAGTTGAAGGCCTAGAATCAAATAATCTAAACAGCACATCTACCTTTAATAAAATGTCTTACTTGGGTTTAGGTGACAACATACAAATAGGAAGAATGTAAACCACTTACGGGTTTAAAAAAAAAAAAAATCAGTCATCAGTCCAAAACACTGCTCATGCTTAAACTGGATACAGCATTATTCTTACAAAGCCAAAAAAGAAAACATACTTTACGATTAGTTTGGACATAAGACATCTAGACAGTATCTTACCTGTGAAGCAGAAAGCTAAAACACATGAAAGAGTACTAGAATTCTGTTAAAGGAGTAGTATTTCAGAAAGAATTTGATATTAGGCTCTGCAAGTAATTCAGAAAAGCAGGAAGAGAGCGCATGTAAGAACCACAATAAGCACACCATCGGTATTGCACCAACTCGGATCCAAACTGATCAACCACTACCCATAAAGCAGGTGCCTTAAAGCCCAGAACTATGAACCAGTCTTGAAACGAGACTGCTGAAATAAATGAGACACGGAATTTAACATCCTGAAGAAGAAATATATCCTTCATTTAGATCCAAGGTAAGAAAATAATGAATTTCTGCTCCTATCCAGAAGACACAGAAACTAAAGCTGTTACTTTTTGTGACAGGGATCTTGGGAGAGTTGCTAAGGGCACATACACAGCATATCCCTGCATACACACAGTGCTAAGGGTGTAACATATTATATCCCCTCTACTACAAACGGTTTAGCTGTATGCACTTATGCCAAATGTCTATTGTATACAAAAGAAACTATCAGATCAAGCCCAAATAAATAAAAGTGGTAAGTGATAGATACAGCTGCTGCTTTCTGAATGGATATGAGGCAGCTCCTGACTTTCCTCCAGACCTACACCCTTGTTGACCAAGCAAAAAGACTAACAAGGATGAGATAAAAGTACCTCTGACGGTCGTCATCACCATTTATGCACCAGTTACTCTTTATGTATAGATCTGGAGCAGATAAAAGGGGAGCCTGCTCACTGTTGGCTCAGGTACCTGAAGCCACCCTTGCCATCCCAAAAGATGGTAATCTACTTCAAGAGATCACAGATACAGCATACGAGTTTTAGGCAATGTGGTGAGTTTACAGAAACACACCTGGACTGAGCAGGTGGCTCACCAAATCATCTCCTGCTGCTCCCAGGAGCGAGGCAGCATTGCTGCTCCGTGGCCAGCACTGTGGCAGGAGCTGGGTGCACACCCTCAGCCCTCACACATCAAGTCAGCCAGCAGGTGCATGAAGGTACAAAAATAGTATTTACACAGAAACATACTCTTAAAAACCCTACAGTTCACTTAAGGACTTAACCGCCTCACTTTTTAGCGACTTTACCACAAACAAATTAATTGCCTCTCCATTTAGACATCATAAGCAAAGCTGCTCACACACACCATTATCAGTCACTGTTACAATGCAAAAATAAACTTAACTGCATATAACTAATATTAAAGCTTCCTAACACTGAGTTATAGAACAGTTGGACCTTAAAAGAAGTCTCCAAAGAAGCGGTACAAATTTTCTAGGAAAAGCACCCTCCTATACCAAAACCACAAATCACAGTAAAAAAGAATTATTCATCAAATTGTATTACAATGTTAACAAATATTCTGGAACATTAAATTTAACATTTCCATTGTTTCTTATTTATCCACTGCTCTATTATGGCTTGACAATTTTATATGGGCTTTTCTGGCTCTTCCCACATGCTCGAAAAATCTCATTCTAGGCAATTTATGTTGCATGTCTTAAACTTTAAAGAATACAAACGGTACAGTCCTTTACATTTAAGATTTTAATCTCTGAAAGAAGCAATCGGCACTAAGGCTGGGTGCCTAGGGCTATTTCTTTCAAATGAGAATGAACAGAACTTTAAATGACCCGCAGATGTGGAGCTCACAAAAAGTTGGTTAACAACCTCCCTTGTCTAGACTCCTTGAAGCAGTGTCCTGGTCCCTACCTGTAATTGGTTGTATATTTACACTTAGAAAATATCACAGTAGACTTAAAACGATATTTCTAAAGATTTCCTTAAAACATGAAAAGAATAACTACGTATTTCACTCATCCTTGTTTGAGGTAGATGTATCCAGACAAATAAGAAAGCCAGCTGCAGTGTCCTGAACAGTTAATGACAAATGTCGTTTCCTGTTAGTGACACTATTTAGTAGCAGTGGATAATTGCTGAGGACTTCATTTGTCCCCGTACATTCACTCAGTAAAGGGAGTAAACAGGACTCGCTCACAGCTCACGATCCCATTGGAATATCAATAAAACAACAAAAGATACCTATGTAAAGCAGGCAGAAGCAGCTATCTATGTTTGCTTCAAGTTTTTTCACATTCTCTCAAGTAAAGTTGCATTTTACACATAAAAGTTTTAGACAAGTAACAGAATTAATACTTTCTCAGTACTACAAATTTCACACTAGCAAATGCCTCTTTTGAACTTGAGCAGCTACTCCAGAAAACAATGCATCTGCCTTACGAGGGCACACTATCTGGACACAGCAACGGCAGTCACAGCAAAGGGGGAAAAAAACCCATCTGTACATTCAACGTAGGAACACACAAAGTCAAAAGGAAAATATTTCAAAGTACTGCTGTTGCTTGTTTCCTAAAATTCCTACATCAAGATCAATACTTACATATGTCCGAATGTTAAGAACAATCATGTTATGTTATGTTCTCATATCTACATAGCTTCTAATTGTTGTGAAAGTAGTTTATACTTGCAGCTATCGCACATCATGAAAAGCCAACATTTGTTTGTGCTGAATCTCACCATTACCGCAAAAATATAAAACAAATATTGCTAGCTATTTATACCAAATAAAAAACTAGAGCATCAACTCCATCAGCTGAGATTCAAGCAAAATTAGTAAGCTCTGCTTTCATATTCAAGACCAGACCATGTTAAAATTAAAAGCCATACAAACACTCCCCGGTCTCAACCTCAGTTTCACTATACACTGTTTCCTGCAGCCTCCTGCTTGCATTACTGTGCAACTTGCCATAAATAAAGTACTAACAGAAGCGCCTCCAATGCGCTTTTTCTTTACATCGATTCAAGTAATATCATCCTTAAATACTACTTACGTTTTATGGTACCCTAAGGGAGAAAATCAGCTCCCCCTGCCCCCAAACGTGCAGCCTGGCTGTCCAAGGAATTTCTCTGAACACACTGTAAGTGCAGCCACTCACGTGGGCTGTGGGTTGCTGTGGCCTGAGCAGCACATGATGGTGGCCCGTGGAGAGTTGCTACAGTGCAATGCATTCACTCCCCTATTTATTCCGCAACGTTAACGTGACAGCCCAAAATCCAAGTGTAACACAGCAAATGCTTTCCTGCAATACTGTTCCCATCTGCGCCAGTGCTGCAGTTGTTACCGATCCTGAGCGACTGCCTTACCAACTGCTTTGCTCTGCCACTTCCAAACAGAAAGGTGCAGTAGGAATGCTTTAAAAATCTAAAGGTTTAAGCCTATTACTCTGAATTATAAAAAATTCATAACCAGTCAAACTTGAAGAGCTGTTTACAAGTCAGACACAGCATGCTCTGAAAACCTACTGTCATATCTAGAGTCTATGCTTTTTAAGTTTTAATCACCTTGTGTACGTTAGTTAGGATATGCATGAGTCACAAGAGAAGTTTACATATACCAGAACTCACTAAAATATCAGTATTTCTTATTTTCATTAAACCTTTTAGGTCTTAAAATTATTTTTTACTATCTCTTGTAGTCTAACTCATCAGTGAGAAACAGCAAATAACGGTAGGACAAGACTTCAACTTTAAATTATATTAAAGCGTGCCTTCACTTCTAAAGAGTAATTGAGCATAAAATTTAACTTGGATACTGATACATACTACAGCACTGCGATGTGTTTTGTAGGCTAGGCTAGCAGCTAAAGACAACAACGACGCTCAACACTGTAACACAACTCTCTATACTTGAACTACTTTTTTTGGACCATTCAAAATTATGACTCCCCGTACAAGATACTCCCTTTAAGTCGGTTATCAATATATGCCACATACGCAGTCTAACTGTAAAGAAAACGGGAACAGTGCCGCAGTTCATCGCAACCCGACAACTGCCCCACAACAGGCCACGTCTGGCACCGCGCTGTCTTCAAGCGGCACCCCCAGCCCCCTTACCCAACACAAGCGAGCGCTCCGAATTAAATGATTTTTAACGCGCATCCGGCTTTTCTGGTCGACGCCCGTTCCCCAGCACCTCGCCAGCCTCGGCGGTCGCCGGGCAGGGACGATCGGGCGCAGTCCCAGCCGGGAGGGCGCGGAGCCGCCGCCGCGGGGGAGGCAGCGGGGCAGCCCCGGAGAGGGAAGGCGTGTCCTGCCCGCGCTCCTGTCAAACGTCGCCGACCCCGCCGCTCGTTCCGGAGGCACCGGCGGCTCGGAGAACTCCCGTGCCGTCCTCGCTCACTGGAGCTCCTGCTATCTGGGAGTCGCGGCCACCTCCGGACAGAGAGAGGCACGCTATTAGCGCGGGAGACAGAGCCGCCCCGCTCCTCTCACCCTCGGAGCTGCGCTCGTACTCGGCCACCCGCGGGTCCCGGCGGGCGGGGTCGGCGGGACCCGCCGCGCTGGGAGTTCAGCCCGCAGAGAAGGGGAGCGGCCAGCGCCAAGAGACCGGGACGCGACGCTGGAGCACGGAGCAGCCCCGGCCAGACCCGGTGCCGCCCCCAGCGCAGTGGTGTTGCCGAGGAGGGGAACCCGGTACCGGGGCGCCCGGCGCGGCTACGGCGGGCGGAGGTTGCGGTGCGAGTCCTGGGAGGGGGCGCGACCCTCGCCTCGCCTACCTTCCTCTTTCCGCTCCTCCCTCCCCCTGCCCGCCACCGTGGGGAGCGGGAAACGCCGCCGCCACT
>VZTF01007877.1:3993822-4021387 GCA_013397755.1 Cnemophilus loriae | reverse complement strand
CGGGAGGGAGCGGGACTTGCGGAACGCCGGCAGCCGGGAGGGTCGGGGTTGGCGGGGGCTGCTGCGCCCGGGAAGCGGGACCGCCTTGTGAGGGGGCAGAATGAGCCCTTGGCAGGTGTTTGTGTAGGAGACTTCGGTGTGAGCAGTGAACGCCTGGAAAAGGCGTGAGGGATCGATGGCAGGGGATTCTGAGGGGAATCCTGAGGCAGCCGGTGCCGTGCGCTGCAGCCGCGCCTGCGGGTGCCGGCGGTCGCACCGCGGCGGTGCTGGCACCGCCAGTGTACACGTGGTGAATAGTGCCCTGCATTGTGCGTGCACGAGTGGTCACAATATATGCGTATAATTATATATAACCGCTTATAACGGCTATAATGCACGTTATAATCGGTGCATATACACTTGGGAAATACCACACGATTATTTTACAGACATCCACGCTTACAAGTACTGTATAAAAGGAAAAGCTCTTCCTTGGCTTTTTGCGAGGGTGCATTCCCATTTTATAAGCTTTAGGTGTTTTAATTCAGACCCCAAGAGGCGTGTAGGCATAAGCATAAGTGGTAAAAAAATCATACCTTAGATGCTACCAGCATTCAGAGGAGTTTGTGCCCAATTTTCATCTTCACTACTTAGCATCACTTGGAAGTGAAATTTTAAATGCGAAATTATGCTAAGGTCATGAGAGTGAGATCCTACGAGTCCTTTTAATGAAAATACAACCCCCAAACCACAGAAAAGAAACCCCAAACCCAACCCCCCTCACACTCTTCTGTGCAAAAGCAAAATTCACACAGGCCACTTTAGTATCCTGCATATACTGCAAGTTACTACTAACAATTTATTTTAAGCACTCTCATAAGCAGTAAATGGCTCTTCAGAAACAAGGAAAATGAGCCCTTGACATAATTATAAATATTTACTATGTAGACAACATGAAAGAAACAAGGAAAAATATGTGAGTCCAAGCGATTAAAATACACAAGAGAAAGAAATACTGAAACATGCTTATAGAAAGCCTTTATATTGAAGTGTGTTATGCTCATCACCAATGCAGATGAATGCTGCTTTCAATTTGAAATATTTTCTCCTTTCTGTAATATTGAACTTTTGCAGGAAAATGAGAGATTACGTTCATCGTAATGATGGATACAGAAATGTGCCAAGTGTCAGAGAATAAGTCCCTGTGAGACACAGAGGAAATGAAAACATATTTCAAAGCTATTCTTTAAACCCAAGCCAGTGCTAGATACAACATCTGAGGAATCTGTTCCCTGGGAGCCAGTGTGACACCGTATCTGGGTTTCTACAGCTGTTGGTGCAGAGCCGTCAAACACGAGCTGGTGCAGTCCTGTACCTGCTCGTAATTTTCCCAGAAGGCTGAAATCAGGAAGCCCAGCCAACAATAATCCTGCTTCTTAGACCCCTGATGTGATGAAGCAGAATAAACAATAGTCATAAGAATAAATGTCTACAAGATATTTCACCAGTAAAAAGAGCAGAATAGAAGAAAACTTTTAACACTCTATTCTAATCCACGAGTCAAATGGATGCATAATACCTTCACATGTGTCCTTCACCTACAAGCTACAGCTGATGTAAAACAAAAAATTTTTTTACAATCATTATTTACAATTATTATTTTAGAATTATTACAAAAGGAAGAAGAAATCCTGACTGCTTCTATTTTCCAGTAGAATGATGAGCTTGTTTTCTGGTGATTCGCTCATCATTTTTCATTTTCTTTTGTAGGTATTGAACTGATATATTTGGGTCAGAAAAACCAGGCATTTTTTTAAGTTCTCAATGTTCTTCACAAAGAGAGAGATAGACACATGCATCTGCATGTAAATATATGTATGTATGTATACATATATCTGTATACGTATACATACATAAATGTATGGCTTCACAGATTTTTGCAGGGAGATTCTGTAATTTAAGAAAAAAGCAACAACATCAAAACACACCAAAAAAATACAGTTTTTGGAGGTAGGCTCAGCTACCATGAACTCCTACAAGTGGTCAACATGATGTTCTGGGAGGTTGATGCAGAAAAAAAAATGTTTAAGGACTGTCACTTTCCCAAAGAAATGACACTAAGAGTATAAGTAAATGAACTATCCATGCAGAAAATGCAACGGGCAGAGTAAAAGATCAGCCTGGCTGTCACAAGGTCCTCCTGAGCCTCAGACAGGAATGAAGCATCCAGAAAAAAGAAGTTGGGTCAGGTTACTTGGAGGAGCTACAAAAGTGTAGCCTGATCATGCAGGGATAAAGTCAGAAAAGGCAGCAGAAAATGAGACACAACTAGCAAGGGATATTTGGGGTAACACGAATTAATTTAATTACTTTACTAGACATGGAAAAGAATCAAGCAAATGATTATGCCCATATCAAGCAGAACTGTTAATTTTTTAATAGACAACACCAAGAAAGTCAAGCTTTTTAATATTTTTGTATCTAATTATTACTTTTATACACATATATATATACATATCTCAGGCATTACTGATAATTGGGAAAACAGAAAGATTGCAGATTTGACAATCAAAGGACCAAGTGAAAAAATTATTCAAACACAATTTGCTGCTTTTCCTTCAGCTGAATTTAAAGGACTGGATGATGAAAACTAGTGGTTATCATTGATAATTTACAGTGAAGGAATATTACAGGACAGAAGGGGAGAAACTGTATTGTTGAAAAGGAAAGAAGGAAAGAGGATATATACCAATCTGTTTGACGTCAGTACACAGAAAAGGTACTGGAGCAAGTAAACGAGCCATCTTTAAGTAGTTGTAACACAACAAGTAACAGCCAACACAGCTTTGTCAAGAACAAAAGATGTCAAACCTAATCTCTCCTGCAACAAAGTAAGAGGAATCATCAGCGGAGGAGAAACATTGAAGGTCATGTTGGATGTCACTTTACTAAGATTTTTGACATGGTTTCATATGATATTCTTTCAGCAAACAAGGAAAACAATGTAGAAGAAGTTATTTAGGGAGCTCACACAAGCAGCTCGTTGTCAGAAGGATGCTAATGAACTCAGCGATGGTTCAGAAAACATGTTTACATTACTGGAGATTATACCAAAGTGGGAGTCTTTAGAATGCTGGAGGACAGATGTTGGGTTTAGAAGGATTTTTGCACACTAGTGGTTTGGTTTGGAAAAAAGAGGGTTCTATTCAACAGGGCTAAGTGCCTGCTACTGGGCGGCAGCAGATGCGATCAGCTATACAAACAGGAAAGGGGGAACTGCTGGGTGTTCTGCAGGGAGAAAAGCTGCAATTACGTGACAAAAAAAAAAAAATCTGATTTTATGTGAATCACAATCTATACAAAGGGGATAATGTCACATAGCTGCAATGAGAAAGTTAAACCACGTAAAACAATACGGAAAAAGAAGGACGGACTCTTTGTGAAACTGCCTGATTTACGTGGCCCTAGAAAAACTTAGTAGCCAGGGTCTGTTTGTCTTCAGTAAATATGTAGCCCATGGACAGAGCAGAAAAGAACAATTTGAATGATCAGGTGTCTGTAAAACATGATGTGGAAGAAAATTTAAAAAAACAACAACAAAAACACAACAGGGAATTTAGGTTGAAGGGAGAAAGCAGAGGAAGGAGAAACATACATATCTATGCAGTACTGATATGAACATGTATCAGGTATATGCAAGTGCTGTAAATTCATCCTTCATAGAAGGTTGCATTCGCTCTCCAGTTCTACAGTGGATGGATCAAGGTTTAAAATAAAGCAAGAAGATAAGAAAACAAAAATTATAAGGATAGGAAGAAGATTGGCTGGGTGTTTGTGCAGCCGCCAGCCTCCAACTCCACATGAAGAACTTGCACCTCCGGTCAGAACTGGCACAGGTAGAGTGGCTCTCAGGCAGAGAGTGGACTCAGCCACCTTCCACAGTCCCTGCCAACAACATGATTCAATGAATGTAAGCTTTCTTTAAGGCCATTGGAAAATACCAGCTTCCTCAGGGAAAGGATTTCATTGTTTCTGCAAAATGCATGCCACTGTCTTCCAAAAATAAATTGTTTCGATAAGAATTTTAAACTGCTTTTCTATTTTCTGAGTCCTCCTCCTTTCAAGCTGTCACAATATGATTATGCGACTAAGTATATCACAGATATATGAGAGGATGCACAGATTCACTACCTGAAGGAAGCTGCAATTTAGACATAAGGAGGTCTGCCTTAGCATTCAGTTATGTGAATTCAACAGATACTGTAGATTTTTTATCTGACAGCAAGTTAACATTTTGTTCTTTCTCAAGAATGAAGTTTGCCTTTTCCAGAACAGCCTCAGAAGTCCTTCAGGGCCTGAAGTGTGACAATGACATATGCTTTTAATAACATCTTCTTTAATGTTTCTTTTCCTTTTCTGCTGGCTTATAGAAAATGCCATCACCTCCTTCACAATTTTTAAATTGTGTAGATTAAGAGCAGGAATAATTTCAGATGACAAGTGTAAAGAACACTCACTGTGACTAGAGTAAGTAAAAACATTCAGGCATTCTAAAGCAGTTTCATTTAATGCTGTAATATTACAGTATATACATAAGGTGTTTAGACATTCATGTAGGAACTGGTAGCCCTGAAATAAAAGGAGTTATGTTACTTTCATTTGCATAGCTGCAAACCTGAAAATAACTTCTCTGAGGTACAGGAAGCTCACAGAAATAAGTGGGAACAGAATATTCACCACACAACCTTTTAAAATATTTGGCTGTATTAGTTAAAAATTGATTTTTAAAGGAAAAGCAGTGAGAAACCAATTTCATGTAAGACAGACTTAAGCTATGGCTAATCTTTTGCCATCGGATGAATAGTGATTAAAATTGCCCCAGCAAGGGAAAACAGATTTTTTTTTTTTGTATTAAGTGAGTAATTCCTGCACAATTACAAGAAGAAAAAAATGTTTACTCCCAAAATCTTTGGGACAAAAACATGTAATAGATTTGTAATACCGAAAAAGATAAAATTTTAAGCAGTAGTTTTTTCTGTACCTGAAATATAAAAATCCTGGACATGTGTATAAACTGATCAAGTAAAACTGGTTTTTATATGGAAAGTATTTGTTTCAGTATTTTTAAATACTGAAATTTTAACCCTTGCTTTGCTTTCACATAAATTTCATTGTGTTTGAATTGAAATTAGGTGAATCAAATGTTTTCAGAACTTTTTAGCTATAACTATCTCATTTTGAGAGTTAAAATATCAACCTTGTTTTGAGGTTGTTTTTTTTTTAATCCAGGAATGGCAGAAAAATCATCCCTCTACTGGAGACAATTTCAGTGAATCCAAACTACTTGTGTAACTGTAGTAGGAATCTTTCCAGCTAGACTAAAAGAAATGAATAAAATGGTAGAAAACGTTTTATTAAATGGATTTAAACATGGGATTTGAAATAAAGCAATAGCACCAGGAAATAAAACTGTTACTTCTGGGTCATAATAATCTAGATCAGTGATTTGTATTAGAGGTCCAAATGCAAAAGCTGTAATAAACATCCTGCCACCAATCCCAATGTGTCAACAAATATTTTAGCAATGCACTTGGCCAAAATTCCAATCCGTTTTGCAACAGTAAAAATTAATGACTAATTATTGTCATTCAGTTAACACAGTCCACAAAACAGGATAGAAGGTGGCATAATTTACCCATTTTCTCTTAACACCGATGGTTTCTCTGCATGTCTAGGTAAGAATTAATTTCTCCAAGGTATACTTCAAGTGTCATCCAACAGAAGACTAATAAATGTTTGAGCTTTTATAATTACCAGAGAGGAACTATTCTGGCTCCAGGTTCATATTTTGGCAAACAAAAGCAAAGTCTCATTTAATGTGCTGACATTCCTCCTTTGGATGCTCTTTGAAAGTGGAAAGGAAATTCAATTAAAATAGAGCGCCCTCATCACTAAGAGAGAGAGCAAACAAGATGAAGCGCTAATAATCTCCACCCTTGAATTCAGCACCTGCTGCGAATCCTGCCATCTCCCTGCTGCTGGGGCTTATCCAGCTGTCTGGGGGCATCACTGCCCAACTGAGTCCCAGGTGAAAAAAAATAAAACTCCAGCTCTTCTGGCTGTGGGAAAGCTTTGAGAAAATGAAAAATTTAAGCAAATGCACTGTTGTCTCCCAATATTTTTAGGCAATCTGGCAGAGTCATACAGATACACGTAAGGGGTGATTTTTCTCTCAGATGTAGCCTTTGGACCCTGTGGTCTCACAACTTCCAAATCCAGTCTAGTTTCTATGATGCTACTGAACCGAGCACTTCTGCCATGAGATTTGCAAGTTACTGTTGATAGTTCCCTGCCAACACATGCTGGCAGCCTCCTGTGGCCCCTTGGCTCTGTTGGTGATGGGGCAGGCAGAAGGAGGCCAGGAGCAAGCAAGGTAGCAAGGAGGAGCCCAGTTGGCAAGTCGGGGGAGGGAGTGGGCCATCAGCTGGATTTAGCACAGGCTGGCCACCACTTGGGCTACCTTTGGGGCAGGGTGGCAGCTGTGGCCTGGTGGAGCCACAGAAAGGAGCTGCCCTGGTTGGCGACAGGATTTTAAATCCACCATCAAATGGATCAGGTCTCTGAGTGAAGGCTATGTAAATCCTGCTTGGGCTACACCCTGAGCATGCCCTGGGAGAAATGGAGGTGATAGGGAGTGCCATGGGTGAGCAAAGGGCTAACTGCTAAATAAATGTGCTGCATAAGAATAAAACCAAAAAGGTGCTTTTTTTGAAGCCAAGAGTTATCAGGATGTTTGAGCCAGGTTGCTATCTCTTTCAATTAGTACCCTAAAACCAGAAGAAGAATTAACTGATAATAACACCATTAAAGCACTCTTGAAAGTTTAGTTTCAAGTCATGCATTGTTTGGCTTGATGTGACCAACCATGTACACCCTGAGAGGCTACCACAGGCATGAATAATATGACAAATGCCATTCTTTGTGTGAACAGCACTTATTTCCATTTCAGTGCAATGAAACCTGAGATGCCAGAGTGGTTAATCCTGTTTAGTGCTACCACCAAGTCAGAGATCTGTCAGCATTATGTTTTCAAACGATGACAGAGGCAGTTTGCTTGCAGCTCTCAGCTTGCAAACTCACGAATGCCAGTGACTTTTGCTTTCCTTAAAGCACCATTCTTTGTGAACAGAATAGGGTAGTTAAATTGCTGTTTCATTTATTCAGCTTCTCAATAACTTATTTGTTCATTTATTTATGGCTTAGTTTACTTGGCTTTATTAGGAATAGATGCTTCTGCCCCTCAACACCCACCCTCAGAGCGACATGGGCGCTGGTGGCGTGCAGGGCTCTCTGCCAGGCACAGCTTTTCTCAGCTTTCCACTAAGTGCAGAAGACCCCCGGGGGACCCTTGCTGCTGGAGAGCAGGAAGGGAGAGAGAGAGGGCAGGTGGCCAGGGAAAGGTGGGTAGGACAAGGTCCACAAGCACAAGCAGCAGCTGCTAACACCTCTGTCTTTCCCTTTATGCAAGGAAAGAGTGGTCATCTCCTGTCACCCATCCCTGTCCTAATAACAGACAACCTCAAATCAGCAGTAAATAGAGGTAATGGGATTTTATTTTCTCTGTGTCAAAACATTACTATTAAATACTTAGAACAAAAACATAGGTTTTTATTCTAAGAAATGATGTTATAGCAGTTGAAGTATTTTTTTTACAAAGATACAAAAATAATGTACTTTTCCTTTCTCATAGAAATACCCCCTTACCTTCAGCTTTCAGTCTTTGGGTGAAAAAAATGAAGCATTTCAACTATTTGTTAGCTTTCAATTTTAACAACATTTTTGCATCTCTTACTTTTTAAAAAAAGTATATAAATGTTGTTTGTTAAAAATATGAGGCTATGAGAAAAGTTTAGGTATGAAGGACAGTAGAAACAGTAAGAAAATGCCAGAATAGCCCTATACACAGTTTCTGTTCTACCTCCAGATTGAAGATTCAGGAATCAGAGGGCGAGTTGTTGAAACAGCAGGATGAGGTGAAGGACAAGTCCTCAGGTTAAACGGTACATTCAGAGAGTTTTAAAATAAATCATGGAACTGCTAAAATAATACACACTCACTCTTAGGCAGACAAAGAGATACTTCTCAGGAACTTGTTAGGAATACTTTCTGTGCCTCAACCGCAACAAAGGGTCAAAGATGCTCATGGTCCCTAAGGCAAATCCTGCTACACTTAGGAAGCGTTTGCATAAAAGGATCTTTATCAAGAAGGGTGTCTATAAGCAACACTGAAAATAACTCTGACTATATACAAGCATTATTTAAATCAGAGGTATATTTTCAATTGTGTTTTATTTTGTTCTCTCAGTCTCAAAAAAAATGCAAATAAAATTATTTCAAAAGCAGATGATGAAACAAATTAGAAATTCTCTTGAGACTTTTATGCAAGGAGGCACTGTATATGTGGGGCTGTTTAATGTAGAGACGAGTGTGGGGCAAAAAATAAATATTTTTTAAAAAAGAAAAATGCAAATAATATAAGCTCACAGACAAACATAATAGTGTACACTGAACTTGAATATCAGAAAATGTTATTGAGGCCTTAGGATTTTAGCTTTTATATTTTTCAAATCCTGTACTGCTTTAGTGTATAACTCTAAACTCCATATAGAGTGTTAGTTACTGTCTTCATATTTTGGTCAGACAAAACAATTCCTCTAGGCCTGAAACTCAAGGACACCCTACTGCCTCAGGCCCTGAAAAGTAGAAACAAAAGTGAGTGGGAGGAGGCAAACTGGGGGTATATGACTTCATTACCTGAAGCTGTAATTGGAGGATTAACCCCTAAATGGACCAAACTTATAATTGTCTGAAAAACTTGTGACCCATCGTCCATCTTGGGTGTAGCCTCTGGGAGGCTTCTGACTGCCCAAGGTGTACCTATTGAAGGCCTTTAATAAATACCCACTTTTATTCTCTTAATCTTATCTAGCCTCTGTTCTAGGTAGCCACTCCAAGGCATCATGATGAGCTAAAATAGAAAAATCTGTGAAACTCCTTACCACAATATAATGTTGCTGTTACCAACAGCTAACAGGATATCACAAACGGATAGACCTGTAAAGGTTAAAGTAGTTCTGACTGTCTTATGATGATAATAATAGAGATAATTTTAAATAGAGAGCATCCCTTCAGGTTTTTCTTTTGTAGCTGACAGATGCTGAGGCTAAGAAAGAAAACTCTTTTTTTGCCTGTAACAATTGCTTGTACTTTTTATACAGTCATTTATGTTGTCATTTTCAGAGGAAAGTCATGGGACTTCATAAATCTCTGATCTTATAAAATACAAAAATTCCTTTGTTCTCAAAGATGAAAAACTGTCATGACCAAAATACCAGCTGAGCAGGAGGCAAGGAAGGAGAATCATATTTCTAATGGAAACACCAGAGATGTAAAGAAAATGAGTTGTATAAGAAGTAAGATATCAAATATCTGAATTATCAGAACATAAAATTTTTTCTTTCTAGTAGTTCTTTTTTTTGCCAAGGATGTAAGTTCTTACACACTTGGCATTAACAGCTTTTGCTTTATTCTTTCTGTGTTTATATATTTATTGTTGTTCAGTTTCTTGTGAAGTTATTCCCAAAATAACTTCACAAAGTAAGCTCTAATGGAAAAATTCTCATGCCTTCAAAGGAAGGAGGATGTGAGCACAGAGACAGAGTCAAAACCCTCTCAAACTAAGGCTCTACGTTTGTACCCAGCTGTTGGTGGAGAGGTTGATGTTCCCATCACAAGCGCATTGTTTCTACACATGCAATAAGGATCCTTGAGCTCCGCTGCTGACTTAAGTGCTTGAGAGGAGAACTCTTCAAAGCAGGACACTGCTGCTGCCTGGGACAGGACAGTGCTGTATAGATATGTAGGTATCATATATATATATGCACAATATAACACGTGTAGTATTTTCTATATGTAAACTATGTATAAAATTGGAGGGAGCTGGGAGAGATCAGAATTAGGAATGGCTGGGAGGTGCAATGGAAACTGAGAAATGGAGAAAGTATGGCATGAGTACATCGTATAAGCAGGCATGAAATAAGATGCAATACTGGTTTTGCAGTGCTAAATCTGTGCTCCACTCCTGGTGATGTTACCTGATGTGTGCAGCCCATTGGAGGCTGCTGGCCACTGTTGCTTGTTATAGCAAATCTGTAGGAGCTGTACGAGTAGTCAAAGCACCCGTAAACTGTAACTTCATCCCGCTCAGCCCTGTCCTCTCCAGATGGAACCTCCAAGTATGATCATATCCACTGATATGGCAATTCTTTGTGTATACAAGTGGAGTTTTGCCCATTACCTGTTTAAAGGACCTCAGCCTCTTAGAAGGAATGTGAAGCATTAGCCCCTTGGCCACAAGCTGGCCAGAAATGCATTGGCCTCATCAGTCTTGCCAGCAATTTGTGTGAAACAGTCTTAGCAGGAGCTGAGCATGTCTGAACACAGTTTGGAGATTTTTGTGCTAGGAATTGTCTAATCCAGGGAAGAGGCAGAGTAATGGAGGGGTTCCTGCTAAGTGAAGTGGCAGGTGTGATCCTATACCTGTTATAGGTCTTTTCCTACCTCTGTGGAACACACAGAGTTAATTTCTGGACGTCTTCTTTCTCAGATTAAAGATGTCAGTAGCTAAGGAAAGAAAAGTGATTTACCTTCAAATAGTTCAGCTGACCTTACACATTTATCACTTTACAGGATTTCATTTTTTCAATGGAGTCTATTGTTTCAACACTATTACCTCCACTTTTAGCAAAGACAATTACAGGGCATTTATTTATACACCAGAGACACATTGCTTAGATTTTTACATTCTTTTCACCCGAAATAGGTCTGTCATGAAACAGTTGTTTGTCTTAAGCAAATATTTTTTCTCTCAAAGTTTTACTTAGAAATGCTCAAATGTCTTTTTATTTGCACAAGACAAAGACCTTTTTTACTACCTGTGACAAGTGAAGAACGGATTGAGGTAATACACTGGAAGGACATGGATTACTTAGCTAATGTCATACCATTGTATGGACAGACTTTATTTAAGGATTGTTTTGGGGGGGTGTTTTGTCTTCTTTTAGTTGAGCTAAGAGTTATCTTTCTATCAGACTCCTGTCGTAAACAAATAGTGAGTTACTAATGTCCTACTTACAATTACTTAGCAACAATGAAAAACTTAGATTTGATTTTAAAAAGAATATTTTTTAACATAAAGATTATTTTTTATTATTTAAAAGAAAGACTGTTATTTTAAAATATTCACAGAATCACAGAAGTCCTGATCACAGCATAATCTGAGTTGGAAGGGACCCAGAAGGATCATCAAGTCCAACTCTTAAGTGAATGGCCCATACAGGGATTGAACCCACATCCTTGGCATCATTGTTACTTTAAAAACTCTCTACTTCATCCCAGTCCCCTGCCACCAGCCATATGATAATTAATGAATGCATATGATCACATAAATAATTTGAAGATTAGAAAATCCCCACTTTTTTGTTTGTTTTTAATTTACAACATGGCTTGGTTCCGTGTGCAGAATAGGGCCTTCTATGCCCCTGACCTGTGTTCATCACTGCAGTTCATGGTAGCATTGCTATATTCGTGCCATCTGCCTCTCTTGGCTGTGGCCAGCTGGCTGTGCTGATGCTGTGTTCAGACACACCACGGCAGCAGAGAAGTTACAGGACCCTCTTACTTCATAACCTTTGGCTGAAAGCTGTTCCTTAAATACATTTGTAAAACCTCACACATGCTGGAAGTGTGCCAGGACATTAAGCCCTAGAAACCATGGGGACTATGATCGATTTTTCGTGTTGGCCTGAGCCATGAATACTTTGAGATATTTTATGCTTCCAGCTCAAAAGTGCTCACCATGGAATAGCAAATGGCTGTGATTTGTCTGGTTGACTTTTCTGATCCAATGTAGATACTTGAAGGAGGGATGTTGAAGGACAAGGAGAGAGTTGTAACACCCAAATAGTGCTTCTGAGATCATGGGATGAGAAAACAGAAATGCCATTGCACTATCCCCATCCACGTATCACTACACTAGCCAGTCCTGGTCATAGGAAGCTCCTTTTGAAGACAGGAAGTTTTCACTACTGAAGAGCCTGTAAATTCACTTTATTTTAATACACAAAGTTTGGAACCTTTATATTTTATGAATCTTGATGCTAATTCACGAATAAAACATCCTTTGCAAAATAGGGCCCTAGAATTCTTTGTTGAGTCAAGTTTAATAAACTGACATTCCAGGATGCCCAAGGCATTTGGAGAAATGACTACTGCATAGAGATGACAAAAGAAGTGTCAGTTTCTCTTCTTAGTTACAATTAAACCCATGTGCTGCCCTTTAATGAAATCTGCCCTTTTAGGCATTTTCAGTGCTTCAGGAACTTTAGGAAACAATGATCTAAAGAAAATATAGCAGTAAGACATAAAACTGGCTTACTCCAGCAAGGCAAAGTAGTTACGCAGGAAACAGGAAGGTAAACACCAAATCCAAAGATTGGGCTACAAGCTCTTGTGAGATGGTATATGCTCCAGCAGATGGAAAAAGCAGCAGAATGAACAGAAACAAAAGGAACTGTTGTTTTTGTTTTGCAACTTTGGAAAGCCCCCAAGCTTTAGCTTAGCCCCTCCAAAGCCCTAGTTTTGCTAAAAATAGGAGGTAAACTAGGACGGCAAATCTGTAAATCTTACTGTAAAGTAGGATCTGAAAATTAGATATTGAATTTGATAAAAAAATATACTTCAACTAAGATATATTCTCGGGGAGAATAATGGGATCCAGACCAAATTAATTTTCTCTCTCTTGTGAGTCAGGGCTGTTAACATTGCCTAAAATAACACTGAATCTGAATTACATTGCTCTGAACAACTTCTACTCTGAATATATTCCATTCTGAATATTAGTCCTGGCATGCATGATGTTACGGGTCCTGATGACACCACCTTCAGTCTACCCTCAGTCTGAGTATACACCCATGAGGAAAAAGATACCTTTATATNTTTTTTTTTTTTTTAATCTTTAGCTGCATTTGAAGTTTATGTGCCACAGTAGATTTTTGTACATATTTATACTTTTATTATATTTATCGAGACACTTCATGGTTTCCTTGGAACTTTGTTGGCTATTTCCACTAGGAAGAAAGCTGATTATGTCAGTCATTGATTACAGGAGTATTTCTGTCTTTTCTGGTTTACAGAGGCTCTTTGCACATCCCTGTTGCCCTGAACATATGAACATATACAGCATAATCAAATAAATCTGCAAACCCTGGACAAAGATATACCTGTTCAGAGCTGCTAATATCCTTCATAATCCAGAATTCTTAACCATACCATTAAATCCAACATTGTGCAGATTAAATGGCACAGGCCGACTGACTCTTATGTATCCAGCACCTCCTGAACACTTACGTGCTCAGCACCTCTCTTCCCTCTGTTCACATAGCAATATATTACAGAACAAAAATGCTTATTATTTTAGTATATACTGGATTTGGCTACTTTAGTCCTCACAGGAGTCAAAAATTAGAAAATGCTTCCAAAATGGACTAAAAAAAATTAATTTTGGACAATGTTTCTTTAAAGGCTTCTAGACTATTTTTCTATATCACTACAAAATCCCTCCAGAGTACAAGGAGCTAATGTGAAATGAATGTTCCATTGAAGGCACAATCACAATTACTAAAAGTAAGGCATGAAAGACAGCATCAGAAACATCAATCAGTGTATGACTGAAGTAAAATAGAAAGATATCTTCCTGCTACAATGTGGGGAAAAATGTCAGACATAAAATGAAAATTTCTCCATATTGGTTGTGCTAAACAGAAAAGAAAGCCCTAGAACTGTAGTAAGAATTATACTGTTAAAATAATACTAGGGACTTAAGGTGCTGAAAAGAGCTTAGTAAACATACATTGTTATCTAGAAACATTCCAACCTAATGAAAATTAGCAGGAGAAAATAATTTAATTAAAACAATCATAATATAGCTGTGGCAGTAATTTTTTTTATTTTTTTAGGTACAGAAAAGTAGTTGAGCAAACCAAAAAAGTCACATTTCAGAGGCCAGTTCTGTATGAATGAGCCACTATGGCAGAAATGTCAATAGCCACCTGCCTTTAGGCACAGGTAAAAAAGTCCAAAATACAAAACAACACATAATGCAGAATCCAGTTAAACAAATGCTCAAGAAGGAGGTTTAAGGTCCGACTTAAGTCAAATCTTTCCCAGCTGTATACGCTAAGGCAGAGTGGAGTTGGACCTTCCATGAAATGAGTACACAATACAAGGAACGTGAATCAGGCTGATTGTGTTTGCAAGATTACTAAGAATTTTCAATGTGCTGTATGCAGTGAATCAGCAAAACAATGCAAACCCAGAAAACCCAGGAAAATGCATATGATGTTGGTAGGAGGTAACTATAAAATAAATAAAGTGGAATCTATGGAAACTGCATAGCTAAAAGCTATATCTAACTTATGGTTTTCCATGAGAAGGGCATCATCAAATGAGTATACAATTTTTTAGCTGGTATTTAACATGACTCCATACAAAGAAAAGCGAAACAAAGAGAGGGTAACCTTAAAAAAAATCCTGATTGAACATTTCTGTCTTCCTGCAGTCAAGGACATGATGGCTCAGAAGCATTCATCTACCACATTGCTTTGGCATTTCTCCCAGAACTTTCAGGGTCTACTTGGCAGAAAATATGTAGCTGAATAATTTTAGTGTACTGAACATCTTTCATCCCATGCATCACAGTCATCTGCACGGAAGCCCTGCTTAAACTGAAGGTGTGTAACCATGAGCAACCTCTGTATTTCAGCTTCCTCAGTGATAGGAAGTAATCACTGACAACCTCTGGGCTATTGTTTTATACAGCAATTAAGCTAATTGTTAGATAGCCTCAATCATTCATGTGTGGGACCAAAGAAGAAGGGATACACCTTTTTCTTCAGGATATGTCAGACCAGAGGCAGCAATTCTCATCACTTGGCATTGATAATCAGTGCTAGAAAGGGTTATCATCAATACGAACACTACCAAGAATGCAGCAACCTCCAGTTCCTGAACTAACAGGTCAGTATCAGCAATATCACTATGGCAAAGTCCATCATACCCAAATGAATTTACTGATCTTAGAGCAGCCCACAGCCAGTACTCAGGACCAGCATGATCTTGGTTCTGTAGCAAAGACAAAACTGAGCTTGAAATATACCTCACTTGTAGCTGTTTTCTTTCCCTCACAGAGAATTTCTTCCTTCTCTTTGCCTGAAAGGATATCCTCATTTTGTTCGTGCTGAAGGGGAACCCTCACTCCAGTTCAGGTGATGTGCATTTTCCACCATGAGATCCTCACCAGGAGGAGTATCTCATGGTGGAAAACAACCGTTGAGCATTGCATCAGGCCTTCCTCCTGCACTCCTCAGTCAAGGTTTGGAAAATGGTGCCTCAGCAGCTTCTGCCTCTCTGAATGTTAATTTCCTCATCTTTCCACATAGTCTGCTTAGAGGTTAAGCAATTTAACCTGTTCAATTTAGAAAGTCTTCTTTCTCAAAATTAAACGTAGCTGTAGCGCAGAAAGTCCTTGTGTGACTCCTGGGGCATGTGTCAGACAATCATATTGTGGCCAGTACCTGCAGCACATCCAGACCAACTCCAGAACTAGCCTACAAGAAAGTCCAGTGGCTGCTTTCTCAGAAGATGCCTGTGTGATAACTGGAGTAGGTTTTAAACTGAGCTTATTACCATTGTGCTCTCTCTTGTGATTAAATGCTACAATTTTAAAAAAATAAGATAATGGTCACAAAAAGAAAATACCAAATTTTGGAAAAGAGGAAACTGAGCAAAAAAAAGACTAAATGTGACAAAGAAGAACCTGAAGGAAATGTTTTCAGAAAGTCAAAGGCTTCCATGCTTAAACAACAACTTGAAAGCTGAAAAAAATCCTCTGCAGACTTTCTCAAAAGGTAAATAAAACATCAGTCCTCCTTTTTTGCATAGAAGTTTGGAAGGTCTAATCAACACAACTTTGTTGTTATTTAATATACAAAAATTATATGAAGGACTGATGGATCATTACATATATTGGGTGTAAACCACAAATCCCAGGGCAGTTATGATTTATTGATTGACAAGGTTTATTTCCACATTTCACTTCAGATTGTTACAGAGGGTTTGCATGTTTTTATTGCTTTCCACACCTTTCCACCCCCTCACTGCCAATTTAGGAGCTGTTAGTCTCAGTTCATAGTAATTGTGAGAAAATAAAATTCCATCTGTTTCTGTCAGGAAAAGGAAAGATAGGGAAGGGAATGAGAGAATCAACAGAAAATTCCACTTGCTAGACATGCTTTACTGCTAGCTATTACTTTTCTAAGGGATGCCTTACACAAAGTACCTAGAACTGAGCATATAAACTGTATTTTAATTTTATGTATTTCCTTAATTTAAGCACTTCCAAGAATATTGTGCCAAGCACTATTCTTTGACTGTTCAGCTAAATCCAGAAATATGACTCCCATGTACAAATAGTGCCATACAGAACTATTTAACTAATAAGCAGCCTAGAGCTCATTTTTTCCCTCCCTGGGTTTTCAGTTCCAGAAATATTGCTGATAGGAATGTGTAGGAACTCATGCCAGAGTTGTAGAGCATAATAGCAAAATTCAGGCTTCTGTCTTTGCAATCTGTCTTTCCAATAGCTTTGGAACGGCTTAAAGGTGAACAAATAATGAGGAAGAGAGACAAAGAGATGAGGAGGGAGACACATATGCTGAGACAGAAGCAGAGATAGATTTAGGATAAAAAGCCATTAAGAGTTAAATGACCTGCGAAGAGTAAAGCCTTGAAATTAAATTTCACTTGATATCAAATACAAAATTTAAGAGTGGTATGTTAGAAGAGGCTCCTTTCATGAAAATGCAAATAGCAGCAAGCTCTTTTTAATTATAGACTGTAAGTGTTGCATGATGGCAGACCAGAAAAAAAATGCAGAAGGGAGCAGAACCATAAACTCTTCCCACTGGTATTTTCAGGTCTTTTTTAAACAACAGTAATCTCAAACAATATTTTACAGCTACATTATGCTTTTTTTTCCTAGTTCATTGATAGTTTGGCACATGCGTACAGCGATGGGATTTCTTCTCCTTGGAGGTATCCCTTCAAGGAGGATCTTGCAACTAAAACGACAAGATGTTGTCTGCTTCTGAAGGATGGAAGTGCAGGCATGAATCACATTTTCCTCCTCATCCAGAGACCTGCATACTCTGCTGCCAATGGCAAGAAGATTAGATCCCATAATCCAGTTCCCTGGAAGAAAGAGATGGAAGTATCTGGATGAGGCAGCTACAGACCACAAAGCTTTGCCAGCAAATAAGGCAGATCTGCCCTACAAGCAGCTGTACCTAATGCAAGTCATTAGCCCATTCATTTCCAGTATAAAACAGTGCTTGCTGGCAAGAGGAGAACATAAAGAAAGCACACATTCAAATACGCTCTACCTAAATGTAATAAAAGTACAAGCAGTTCACCTTAGTAGCAGAAGCGACAATTCTCTTGTCCTTTCCAGCTGATGTGGCACACGGATTGCAGCCAGCTGTGTCTGAACAATATTTGTGCTTGCCATCCCCCTAAATTATAATCTCTCCCCTCCTTCAGTGAGAAAAAAAATCCCTTTACTTCCATTCTCAAATGGAGAACAAACTAAAGTGAAACCACAATCTTTCAGGAATTAAGTATTTGCATACAAAACTGGTCACAGAATACATTAGTTAGGTATGTGTTTAAGGCCTGGGAACATAGCGGTGATGCATGCTTAATAACAAACAGATACTAATAGCTCTGAAATAGAGAAAGGGAAAAATATTAAACCTCTCAGTATTAAAAAATACATTAAATCCCTGATGTTTGCATTATGTTTTAGAGAGGCAAACTCTGCTTTCCCAAGACTTTTTTTGCTTTCCTTCAGTAGATGTCACTGCAGTACAGGATAAGCAGTTCCAACGCAGTTTTGGAGAAAAGGGTATTAGTTTCACCAGGGAGTGGTCCACAACGGAAGACTGAAGCCTTATGTTTTCAGATTTTCAACAGCAAGTATCAGGCTGTACATCCAGATGGTTTTCTTATACTTTTTTTTCCTTTTTGGTTGGGGACCAAACATAAGAAACTATTCGCTGTCGTGGTTGGATGCTGTTGAAATCACATCAGGGAAGCTAATCTGGGACCAAAACCAGCTACTGTGTGATTCAGTCATTTTGCCTCTAAGGATTCAAATCACCACCTTTTTTCTGATGCAGCTTCCAAGCAAGTCCTTAATCCCACATATCCATGATTCTGATCAAGATTTTAACTTTTTTCTCTGCATTCTTTTCTATAACTTGAAAGCAAGATCTCCACCATATTAGTTCTTAATTTTTCTGATTTAATATATTTCACTTTTAAGATGCTTACATAGTAAAACAAAATGTTGGTTTTAACCAACGTCAAGGGGTTTGACTCAAAACAAGAAATCTTCAGACGTTAGCCGACACAGAAAATACATTAAAAGAATAGGTTTACTAAGTTGAAAAAATCCATTTGAAAATATTCCTGGAAAATCCTGTATGTCAAACACAGAAGGATTGAAGCTAAAAATGGAAAATAACATAATGTATGTGAGAAGCGACATCAGCAACTGAGGAGGGTTTTGCAAGATTAAAAACATACTTTCAGCAAGCTCATGTACAGTTAAAGAATTGCGGTTGCTAACAGAGTCATCAGAATTTAGGCAGAGCGTACAAACTCCTCCTCTCTTAGTCATTCCTAGAAAACAAATCAGAACCACAGTCTGCTGCAGCTCCCCGGGCCTAACAACCAAATCCCTTCTCAAAAACAGGAAGGAGAATGCTCCTCTTGGAAACAGGCTTTTTTGTAGGCATTATGACTGAAATACTAATGCTGGTGGAGAGCACCATGGTAAGCACCCAAGGCATGAGACCAGCAGACCTTTCCCCAGGACAGGTGAGAGCAAGACCCCCTCACCCGAAGAGCCCCAGCTGCTGAGTTATTACAAGCACTGAGCGGTGTATTCAAGCAAGATGGATCCCATCCCAAAGCTTTGCATGTGAAAACACACACTTTGAATTTCACAGGAGCCAAAGCTGCCTGCCAGGAACATTAGGAGGAACTCACTGAGCCAGTGGGTGTTCTGGGCTCACGTGGGGAAGCTCCCTTTTGATCTCTGGGCATGGTCTTATGGACTGTTCTCTGCAGAAACTCAAATTCCAGGTGACAGAAGTACAGCAAGGCCCACGTCCAGGGAAAAAAAAAAAGATATCCACTTCCAAACAAAGCAGAAGCAGCTGCAGAAACAGGAAAGTCTCTAAGACAGAAACCAACAGTATTATCAAGCAGCAGAGCCCTCCAGTACAGACTGCTGAAATGAACCTGGTCTCAGCCATTTAGGCTGCATTCAGGCTGAAGTCTGTATTAGGCATTAGTACAGGCATCATCCAAACAGACCTGCCAAATGTGGTGAAACAGAAAGATCTAAACTTGTTTAGGAATGGCACTATTAACATCTATTCCTTCTCTCAGCTAAATGAATCACGTGATACTTTATTAAATATAGTTTCTAGCAGCCTTTCCACCATCACCTAATGAACACACTGAAGATGAGAGAGTAGGAATCCATAGTTCATTTCCCGCTGCTCTCTCCAGAGAAAAAGCCCACACATCTGAGTAACTATTTGCAGATGATGTCTGGAAAGAAAATAGAAAAATATTTTGAGGGACTCTGCTTTAAAGCCACTTTCTACTAAGATGGCTAAACAGAATTCAGGATCATTATTTTTACCATCCAAGTTTGAAAATTTTGTCTTTATGCTACATCTTCCTTTCTTACTGCTTCTACCTGTCTTGTTTCGCAGCTTCAAATTTCACACCTACACCCTGCTTTCCTCCCACTCTCTTTGTCTCTGTAAGAAAACCCTGTCATCCATGACTTTCTCTTATGTCGTTCCTTTCACCCTCACCAAGTCCTGGATCCTTTTTTTAATCTTCCCTCTCTTTCAGAAGTTTCTCTTTTCCATTCATTTCTGTCCTCCCAGATACACTTAATGGCAGTCACACTGGACTTCTGCTCTTTCCCTGTCCATACTCCTCCCTGGCTCCATCCTTTTTACTCTTTCTCCATTGTTAGCAGCATTAAATATGACCCTTCTCACCTCCCCCTATAATTTTGGTTTTGTCTTCTCTCCATCTTCAGCCTTGTCCTTTGATTTTAGCTCAAGGCATTATTTTATTGTCACTGTATCCCATGTAAGTCTTTACCAAGTCACCTAAGCCCTTGGCTGAAGAGTCCCATGTCTGTCTTCCATGTTCATTCCTCCTTCAGTTCAGACTATACCAAGGCTTACAGCCTTGCACTGATTTTCATCAGCCATATTCTTGAATCTCTGATGCTGTGTTCCTCCCTTTTAAACAATGATCATGTACCTTGCACCCTCATACTTGAGGTCATCTTCTCTCTCAAGCCTTGTCAGTCAATCTTTCCACAATTTTCAGATGATCAGTAATTCTCAGTATTTGTCTCCCTTTTCTTTTTCCCATATTTCTTCTCTCCTTTCTGTTTTTATCCCAAGGATTGTTGTTAATTTTCTACCTCCTTCACTTCACCCCTTTTTCCCACTGTAAGCTTTTTTTATCCATCTACATTTCTTCCTGTTTCCTAGTTAAGTAATTCTCCATTCTCCAGTTGGGGAACATCTGTCATCTCAAGCAGGATCTCAGCTACCCTGAATCATCCTCCCTTTTACTCTGCTCCTGCATCTCCTTCACTCTCCACATTGAGATCTCACCAATGTCTTCTACATGAAGATATCTGCTTTCCATCACTTCCCTTTCTGTAACTCCTTTCCTTCTTCCATGTCACATCTTAAGAATTTCTCTTTTCCAACTCCTCCGTTTGCCTCAGTTCTTCCATCCTGAGCAAACTGTTGTTCACTCCTCCTTCAGTTCTCACGCTCCCACCAAAAACATTCTTTTTCTTATCCCCTTTTCTCACCAGCTACAAACTGCTCTGTTCCTCATTCCCATCTCCAAGCTCATTAAATTTACCTCTTCTCCAGTTTTATTCCAGAACCTCTGTAAACTAGGTTTCTCCCCTTAGACACAATCTGCTTTTACCTTTGGCTGTTACTGGTTTTGAACTGAACTAAAGTTGAAAAATAATAATCAATCACTGAAACCTTGTCCTCAAGTTTGCATGACTTTTCTTTTTTTGTTGTTGTTTTCCCTCTGTGCATCTATCCATTACCACTTCATGTCATTTGGCATTCTTCAAGACCCACCTCCAGCATTTATGACAATGTGACCCTATGATGATTTAGTTATTATTTTGAATGTTCATCTCTTCACTGCAGATCTGACTGTTTTTATTCAAAGGAAAGCCTCAGAAAATTTGGTTCAGATTTGTTCTCCAGGGACATGACCCCAAGAATGATACGTTTAAAACAGCACTTTCAGTTGCATCTCCTTTGCAGTCACCATGACAAATCATATCTAGCCTGATACTTATCTGCACTTTCCACCTCCATCTTTTTTTTCATAGCCAAATTATGCTGAAATCCTAGCAAGACTTTTTTCTAACATTTCTAGTAGAAGGCTTTTTGCATTTATATGCATACTTAAAACTCATCCAAATTTTCATTATGCCACACATTTATTGCTGCAACATCTGTTTCCTTACCCTTGCCACGGACTACCTTAATAATTCATCATCACTATGGGAGATGGCAAGTTCTAAATCTTCCTCTCCTACAACCCTCTCTTTGTTCCCTCCATCTTTACAGCACCAGGATACACCATCTTCATTTTGAAGGCCATTTACAGTTTATCCCCACTGTATCATCTCCCAAGCTCTCACACCCAGCCTACCCAGGATGGTAGGTATTATCAGCTTGTTAAAAATTCAGGAATGCACATCCATGTTATCTCCTGTGTGCTCCTATGTGTTCTTGCTTACGTTCTCGTAAACATCAGCAAAGCTACTTCAGTATTTTCCTCAAAAATCTGTTTCAGGTTCATCTCTGCCATGATGCTGCAAACTTGGATACATCTAGCCAACTGTCTATCACGTGTGTGAACTCCTTCATCCTTTCCCAAGGCTCTCTCACTATTATCTCTTGAATTATAAGGTTGGGGAGGTGAAGGAGAGGGGGGCAAGGATGATCATATTATTCTGTGTTTGTATGAAACCTGATCCACCTAAATAGGAATTCTGTCCAAGAGTAAGATTCCTTCAAGAAAAATTGTGATGATAATACATGTTACAATAAGTAAAAATTGTAACATCTCAACTGCATTAATACTGTTGTCCAACCCCTCTTTCTCTGCTATATTAAAATTCAGATTTTAGAACATAACCTTTTGTATGTCAGGCTACAAAAACACATGCACATTTTTTCCCTTACTAAAAATACATTTAAAGAAAGTTATATTTTCGATTTAATTGAAGATTAAATTTAGTGTGACATCAACCTAGGTGCAGTATTTCATACATCACATAAACTTTTTGGATTCTGTATACAGACACTAAATGTAGAAGCATGGGCTCTCCATGAGGCTTGGCTTAGTAAGACAATTAACAAATTCTATTTCTTATAGAGAGGAAGGGTGATTCTTGTTTTATATGGAAACATTGTCTCTTAAACCTCAGGTCAAAAGAGTCCCCAAATGAGGGATACTGCTGGTATAGTTGAAAACAGAAGTAACTACATAGTTTAAATGCAACTAAGAGAGAAAGGAGTAAGAAGGAGAAGTCAGACAGTGAAAGAAAGTATAGTATTTAAATATAATGAAAGGGACATGCTTTGGGGAACTGTTTATGTAAAGCTACAAATGTTCTGAAAATGGGATTGATTTTAAGAAAATAATCACTACAAAAATATGTGAGCTATCTTAACTCATTCTGACGTCATTGCTAGGGATACCAGAGCTCCATGGGGGAAAAATAGGTGGAAAACAATGTGATGTGTAAGTCTGTAATGATATATGTCAGTACCATTGTTCTGAGATGAGGGTGAGGACTGCAGCATCAAAGGGCCTAGACAAACAGGAATTGCCCTCAAGAGCTTTACACACAGACTACTGCAGCAGAAAGCCACCCTGCAATCATGTCGTCTTACCCCCATCTTGTTCCAACCAAATGCTGACATAAAACTATGAATTATGCTCAAGGATGAAATATGTCATGAGCAAAGCTACCTACATGCACACTGAAGGTGCCTATTACACACAGTAAGAGATATTAGGATGAATGAAACCCATTAACCACCACTGGTCATTATTATTGAAATAAAGATGTACAGCTCTTGAAATGTCAGATTGTCTAAATTACTGTAGTCTGGTTAAAATATTTTTTAACTTTATTCCGTCTACTATTTTCTTGTCATAGAAAAATAATAAAACTACGTTGATTTTAGATTTACAAAAGAACAGCAAAAGTGTTTTTACTTTGCTAAAAGTCAATTTACTTCATTGGAAAATACAATGCAAATGATCGCTTCCACACATGGGTTATTTTCTTCAGGTATTAGCACTGTCATAAGTACAATAAATTACAGTAAAAAGTGGACTGAGTTCAGAATATCTAAAATTAAATGCCAACAACTCAGTTATTCGTCTTTGCCTCTGCAAGTCAAAACAGTCACATTCTGATCCTGCAGGTTATAATTAGGCTGAGTGCTGCCTCTGTAAAAGCCGAATGTGTATCTTGCAATCTACCCACGTATGTTTAGGAAGCCAGCAGAAAGGGCAGTGCTAATGTATAGGGGGAGAATACAGCAGGTGGTTAAGCAGCACAGAAAACCTATTTTTAAACTAAGAGGCAGAGAGTAGGTAAGCTCTAGATCACTGCTACTTTTCATAGCCTAAACAAGTCTTGTTAAAGAAGACAGTAAGACTATTTCTTAAAGACCAAGTGCTATTTCTTCTGTTACTTTCCTGCTCTTGGAAGGACTTCATCTGGCTTAGAAGGGCTGGGCAGAGCTGCTTGCATTTCTGTCACGGGGATGTGCAGAAAACCCTCATCCCTACTGGCACACCTCTCCACCCATTCCAGGAAAAGCTTGTGGAGTGAACCACTTGCCATTTTGGTTGCATTGCCCACCAAATGAAGGAAGAAAGAATTGGTTTGTAGTTCTTGCATAGAACTGATTGCACAGGAAGGAATAAAGCCATAGCTCTTTGATCACGAGCCTAATCTTCAAAATGAAATGATCAAGAGCAATACTTGCAAATTACACATTTAAAAATATACATTTTAGGAAAAGATTTGTAAAAGGATGTCAGTGCAGACTCTGCCACCTGAGAATGGTGACTATTGCATGTATTAAAAGTGCAACACTGTATAGGAAATTCACCATAAAATTATTTTTAAATTACTGATTGCTCAACTGAGAGCTTGGTTCCCAGGAAAGCAACAGCCAGTTTGTAGAGAATAATAAAACCAGCATCACTCCCTTTTGTTACACTGTTTTCTCTTAAGACCTTAGGAAAGAAACAATATCTATTGACTATTTCATGGTTTTTCTTTCTTCTGCATGTAATGAAATGTCACTGCAAGAAAGAAATGAATATTCTGCTACTATCCATGTGCCAATTTATGCACTTTTCAGCTAAGACAAACTCCCACGGATTTTTTGCCCTTTCAAAGGCTCTTCTAATGCCATAATAGTGTCTTGCTCCATTTATATACATTCATACCTCGCTAAACTAATGCTTTTTATTCAACGTCCTCTTGTCACTCACTTCCACTTATGTTTACATCAAACTTATTCCTACTTGGCTCTTAGTGTCAGTGAAAATACGAATGCAGTGGGTAAGCAGGTCTCTCCTTCCAGGCTGTTCGACATTGGTTGGCCACCAAACCAACCGGAGCTGCCTTTGTGCCTGGCTGATGTGGTGACTCACAGGCGCTCCACAGAAGTAGGACACGTGCAGGACTTGGCACTGCTCTCCATTTCCAGCAGAACAGATCAGACTTCTCTGATCCGCACTGGAAGGCCAGCCTGACACTGAACCAGCTAGTCTGTGGGACCAAAAAGGGAAGTCAAGACAATCTGGCTGCTGCCTTCAGGCATTCGTCTCTGGCCTTGATCAGTCCATAATCCCCTTAGGAGTCCCTGGAGAAAACACATAGTTGGCCCTTGGGAAACTTGGGTGTTTTCCCTTTCTTCTAACAGGGAGTTTGTCTAAAAAAAGATATCTTGTTATGACTGAGACCTGCTGTTTATTTATATTCAGTCACATATGCTTGCTTCACCTGGTAAATATTTTTTTTTCCTATATTTTGTTTTAGTGACTTCGTGGAATGTAGTCTATCTGCCCAAAACAAAATCTCTATAACAGATGTGTCAGGAAAAGGGATTTGGCCTCCACATCCATGCCTGATTTGAAGGGTTCACATTAGAAAATTCCATCTTTACAATTGAGTTAAATTAGCCTTAAACTTTTGAAGACAGTAAACAAAGATCTGTTGTATTCTAACATTTCTGTTACAACCACAAGATGAGGGCAAAAAATACGATGAGGAATATGGAAGTAACCTAGAAGACAAGTGAGCTATGATGTTTGATTTCAGACATGCAAAATTATGGATTGCTGTCTGTAGTCAAGCTCCTCAAGATTAAAGTTCATAAGAAAGTGTTCTATCTTATCTATCAAATAACATATTTCTCTCACACACACCTTCCAAAAGAAGACAGATCTCAGTAAAAAGAGTATCTATGTCATGTTAGTGCATGAAACTGGTTGCCTGTGAGAAGCACTGTAAGAAAAAGAAATTTATTTTGTCTATATTGTAAGAAAAAAATCTCTCAGCTCTGATTTTGCTACCACAGTGGTTCTCTATATGCTTTCCTACAAAAACTCTGTATGTGCTACATTTCTTACAATCTGGCCGCATATTAAAATGACAAGATACACTGATAGAAAAAAAGTTTTAATTGCTAACACATGTTATTGGAAGTTCATTCAGTTATTTTTACGCATTAAACCACTACCCAGTCATTAATCTTAATTTTAAACTTGCAGCACCACTGCCTTCTATCCTGGAATCTGTTGCAGGTGTAGGGAGACTAATAAGGACCACAAAAGCCATTGGCAATATCTGAAACAGCAACAGTGGTAACACATTTTTTACTTCAGTTCAAGTTACTCTTATAGCTGTGGATGATGTGATGTCCTCCTGGCACAAGAATATGGGATGATCCGTACACGAACTGGGAGTTCTGGCAGACTTTAAAGCATCAAAGTTTTTAAGTATCAGTTGACTGCCAGCTGTGAACCAGGAATCGGGTCTTTCAGATGTTACAGTAGAAACCCCCTGGGACCTTTTTTCTGAACTACAAAGCTCCAAATCTTCAACTACACTGGCAAGCACCAAGGTCTAACAGACCTGCAGAGTGCAACCGTTGGTGCTGAGGGCCTGATCTTCAAGCCGTGCTCACCTCAAGGATTCCTGGTGCTTGACTAGTTCAGTTAGAGTCCCACCCAGTGCTCATTTGTGGCTGGAATGCATTAGTTTAGCTTCATACAAGAGGGATCTATTTCATGCACTCCAACACCACTCCGTACTCTGAATTACAGCACTGTTAGCAGAGATGATGACAGCATTTACTTCAAAAGTGCATCCCTGATCCAAACTAAAACACTTCAGTGCCCCAAGGCTCATGAAGCAGTCTGTGTGGAACAACAAATGAAAATGAGATGCCTGATTTTTATGCACTGCAATGCCTTAAATTCGGCTATCTGTCTGTGCAGATTTTTCTAGGGTACGTATCCTTAAAGAGGAAATATACTTTTGGTAGCAATACTCAACCATTGCTGAGTTCTGCAGCATGTTATGTCTATTGAGCTTCATAACATTTTTCTAATTTAAATAACCATTGAAGCATACCAAGAAAATGGGAGTTGAGTTCAAGCATCCATAACTCGCAGAGCTGTATTTTGCCGTGATGCATCTGATACTCAGTGTCTGCTGGAACGTGGCTTTTAGTTTAAAACTGTTATTTTGTGTGAGCAAAGCTAAAAGGTGAAAGCCTCACAGGCGCCAGCAACAGAATCTGAAAGCCCAGGTTACAGTTTACTTAAAAATGGATGGAGAAATGCTTAAGGGCTGGAGGCATTTTCACCTTGTCAGGAGCTGACGTGAAAAATAATTTTAAAAAAAGGCGATACCGATTTTTAACATCCCCGCTCCCCTTCCCTCCAGCTCTCCTTCTCTGTACCCATCCGGCAAAAGCACCAGCAGCTCCTCCGGCGCTTCTCCCGCCTCCCCGCCCCGCACTCGGGTGACTAACGGCTCTGCGTGCCGGGGGCGGGGACCAGTTTCCATGCCAAAAAAAGAAAAAAAGAAATTAAAAAAAATTTTAAAAAGGAAGCCCATCCGTTCCGCGGAATCCCCCGCACGAGAAGCCCCCTCCTCCCCTCCCTGTTAGGGAGGGACATATCCGTCACGGCCGTGCCCTGCTGCCGGGGGCTGGCCCCC